>JARKHS020031524.1:0-48558 GCA_030143305.2 Amblyomma americanum | reverse complement strand
TATTATGTGTCTTACGAGCGCATGCACTTGGGAGGTGATAGCAGCTGTGTACGCAGCTGTCCATCGCAGTTTTGAGTCTGTAGAGATAACACATGGGGTAAGGTATTCCCTGTTTTGCTGCCGAAGGCAAGACCGTCAGCGAGTGAAGTTGCCTTGCTATTCACTGTCAATATCTACTGCTCAAAGTAAAGGAAACTAGGGCATAAAACATACAGCATTTCATATTATGCTTTGGCCAAATGCAGTTAGAATGAAACAGACTAGAGACTTGTCTTATGACGTTTGCACTCTTTACTTTGGACCAGAGGAAAATAAATTTATGTACAGTTGACCTACTGCTTGCCACAGTCCTAGAAGAAATGAATCCAGGTCTCAGAAATTCTACCGAGAGAATACTGATGCTGCATGTGCATTTCTCTGAACTGTTCTGAAATATGCAGAAGTTACCAATTTTTTTACTACCTGATTACATACTGTAATCTTTGCAAGGAATATGAGGTTAACGGACTGGGAAAAAATGTCAGGAATGGTGCCTTTGGTACTGGGCACTTGGACAAACAAATGACCCACTGGGCGTCCCCAGGAGCTCTGCTACCAGGCACACCTAGCAACAGTAGTCAATTTTCCAGATCCAAAGGAGCCATGCGAATGATTGCCGAAAAGTCAAGTTTAACGACAGCAGATGCATGAACACAAAACGGTTTTCCAACTTTGTTTCAGTGTGATAAATGGTTTCAAATCTCTAGACTATATCTGGTAGTACACATATTATCAGAACACCATCTCCCACTCAGAATCATCTCAAAACACATTCGACACGCAGTACCAACATGGACAGTTCGTGCTTAATTGAATCCAAAAGTTTACGCTGATCGACCAATATTACTCTAAATAGAGACAGAAAGCGCATGCACGTTGTACTGATGTTATCGTGAACATAACATGCGACGAGACGCAGGGTTACAATACAAACAAAAAACCGCTTTCAAAATTTGAGAACAAAAGGCTCACCTTCTCACAAGTTCGCCAAACCGGAGACGTTGCCGAGTGGCTGCCGCCAAAGTCACTCGCAATGCACAGAAACAATAAAAATGCAGTGCCGCTGACTTTCCTTGAGCAATTCCAGTCGATTGAACTTTCAACTGTTCGCACCGACTACCTCTGCAAGCATGTCTAAAAGTTAGCGACGCAGCCACGCCCTTTGCAATTTACGGAGCTACACGGGAAATTCATAGCGCCATTCGCGTATTCGCGCTCAAGCTCACGTCGCTGATGTCGCAAAGGCGCACAACGGCAAAAACATATAAGGTGTATTTATTTTACGGTAGCTTTTTTAGCTGACAACCTGAATCGCTTGATATATTGTTTTTTCTTTTCGTTGCATGAACGTTATTACCACCAGTGGCAGCGCAGCTTGGCCATGGCTAGCCATGGCGAAGTCGAAGCGCTAGCCGAGCCCGCAGTCGGAAACATGTGCGCAGTTAGCGCAGTGTGGAGTTGAATGAACAGGCGCTATGGAATGGGTTTTTGTTCTTCCGTGTTCGCTGCGTGCGTTCTGCGCGTTGTGTGTCTTTAGTATGTGTGTGTGTATGTGTGTGGCCGGAACGCTGCATTGGAGTGTACATACAACAGCTCGCTTTCCCGTGCGGCATCGGTGCGTAGTAAAACGATCATGCAGAATGTGCGTTACAATGCCAGCGGCCCTGCACGAAAGAGGAGACTTGAAGCCGACGAAAAAGCTGCTCTCCCTCGTGGGACTCCAAGAATCTGGCGAGTAACAGTTGACGCGCGTTTCGGTGGATGATTCCGTTTACCACGCCAAAAAATTCAGCACTGGCCAACAGCAATGATGAACTGCTGCTGCATCATCACCTGTGTGATGTTTGTGACAAGCTTGTTGGATGTGAACGTGGCCATGAATGGTATTCGCCGAGCAGTGGCCCTCAGGGCGTGGCACCAGTGGATACCTGAAGTCGATTACTGTTTGCCCGCGCCCTGGCGCCTCGCATTCAACCGAATGCTTTGGCGTTAATTATTTATATCTGAATTTCACACGTAGTTGGACTCGCAAATATTACAACGTACAAACGTACCGTCGGAAGAGCACCCTTTTTCATTTTTTTTAGGGAGGGGGTGGGGGAATTACCGTCTGCTCAAATTTAATGTCACTAATATTTTGAGCTTATTTTCTAAACAGGTGCCGTGGTGGCATTGTAAGCAATGCATTTACTGGGCAGAAGTTTATTTTATGTTGTGTTGGCACAAGGTTAATGATTGTCATTGTACTGTGGTGCCATGTTCAAACAAAGCACATAATTGTACACTATTTTTGAAGAATGTCTAATGAGGTAATAAATTACTGAGCACCGAGTATGCACTGTGGTAAATGCGACGAACATTACTGAATTACTTCACACTTGTCATGTTCTGTTGTCGTTAGTGATTACGTATGCCTTGGTGTCTGCTGCTTTCCAGTGTAGGGGTCGAGAGGCATGTCGAGCTCCACTTAGCAGCTTTTTTTCCTTCCACTCTCCACTGGCCAACGTGGTAAAATAATTTCAACATAATGCGTGATTGCTCTGACCTAGATTAGACTACCATTTCACTTATTTACTCTCAGGGCCAATTGGCATCGAAGAGAGGAGAGCGACTAACATAAATACATGTGTAGGCAGATTAATTAAAATGATTATACACAGCAGACTTGAAGGCATTGGATGCAGTGGTGGACATGACGAAGGCAGAGAAGATGTGACAGCTGGAAACGTAGAAAAGTGGAGATCTGCGTGAGTTTGTACGTGACTTAAGGTGAACGCTAGCAAAAAATTAAGAAGGCGCAGAAGACTGAGGCCAGAGTTAAAACTGTAGTTTAACAGAGGAAAGCACCTCCCAGCAAGCCAAAATGTGCACATGCAAGCAGTTATGTGAACACAGAACATAGAAAATGAAACTTTTTTTTGGACAGAAGGAAAGCTAAGGCACATTGCTTATTGTGATGTTGCTTAAAAAGTTGGTGTCTAGTTGTTGCCCTTCATATCTGGTCCTTCCACACCCAGCAACTGAAATGCCATCAAAAAGGAGCATCTCCAATCACTCTAATTACATGGGAGGTACACATCGCCAGATATCAGAGGCTTGGCGTCTCATCTTGCAGAATGGCTAGTTTGGCAGATTTAAACTTTACCGCATGTGAGAGGCATGCGGCAGCCTTGAAGGGGAGTATTTCATAAGTGTTACAGCATATTGTACAGTGTTGGCATGCTTCATTATTTACATCACAGTAATATGCTAGCACAGGCTGGAAAGTTTGTAAGTGAACAGAAAAAAACAATGTTCATGCCATATCTTAGCCACATTCTTAGTATTGTATAAAAAGTGCAAATAAGGAATTCCTCATTTTTTTGTCAGCTTTTTCTTTCTGTGCATTGATTTTTTGCAAGTTAGCAAGGTTCTACAGTCTTGTGTGCCTATCGGCTGGCCCCTTGTTTGTCAAAGGTACCGAGTACACAATGGGTCGTGTCAGTGCAAGCTAAGTAAACGATGGATAGAAAATTCGTGCTTCCAGAGTATTTCCAGAAAAAACTGCTATTATTTCCTACTCAGGATGGAGGAACAGCATCGATGGTGCACATCCTCCTTGTCACTGCAGCAATTATGGCTGCTCGCTGCTTTTTGGTGGCGTTTCATTTATCTGCAGGAAGAGCAGGCATGAATGGGCGGCAATACTTACCTACTAAATTAAACATTGCATTGAGCAATATGTTGTTGTGTCGGTGCTTTTGTTATCCATGAAGGAGTTGGCGTTTTTGATTAATGGTTGTGTAGCAAAGATGTAACTGCTACATTGCACTGCATTCACAGATTTGTTTGCCCATGCTTTTGGTTTACTCAGTTGTGTATTTCCTTACCAAATGGCAGATGGAAATTCGGCTTTCAACTTGTGCACTTTCATCATGTTTGCAATGTACTTTCAGCTGGTGCTCAGTTTCACTTTGGAGAAGTTGTCCAACCATTGTCTGTGTCTAAATGTTTTCTAACAGTTGACCTCATTACGCAGCATTTCTCACAGAAAGCAAATGTTGCAGTAACATTCTCTATCATGTGGCTAGCAATGTAGCGAAAAATATTTTCATCAAGTCAGCTTTTAACATTATAGCAAATTAACGCCTTCGTTATTTAACGTTGCTCACAATTTGTACCACACTCAACCTTGAAGCAACATAATGCGTTATAACCCTTCCTCGGCTCTTCATTGTGTTAATCACATTAGACATGCTCACGGTCGTTCGCCATGCTAGTTTGCGGACATTGTTGGCTAAGAGTAAACCAGACAAATAAAAAATCGGACGTCATGTGATGCCTATAGTCCGCGGACCAGCAGTTCATCGTGTAAAAGTGGCGTCACATCATAAGCATCTTCTATTTTTGCTGCCTTTAAGCAAGTTATTAGTGCGGTTGGTGCAACACATAGTCGATGGGGTCAACCGTCCTGTCGTGTTAAGTTTTGATCCCTTAAATTGAATGTTTAGTATTTTTCCCTGCAACGACTACAGAGGAACACGGACATTTCCTTCAATACTGGACTGAATATACGGTCATTCCCTACGTTTCATTGAAAGCAGAAGTGGTTCTGTATTTAAAACGTACATAGTCTACGTTATAGGTACGGAATTTTTTTACAGTGTAGCCATATGACGGCGTGTCCTGGAACTCATACGTTGGGCGCTTGTATTCTGACATCATGGCAAAAATACTCCACCTCTTGTCCTCGTGAGTGCAGAGGGAGGAACGCAAGTGCAGCAAGCATAAACGTCATAGCTGGAGCATACTGCGTAGCATTTCATTAAATACCAGAAAAAGCTTCCACTAAACGTGCTAACTCTCCAACACACGAGCGACTTCATCTGCTTTGCCTGCGCGAAGACGCTAAACCTATTCATTAACACAAGACTCGAGATGACAACCTGTCAGTAACGATGCAGTAAAAACTCTCCAGAAATACAGGCAGAGAATGCGTCTTCAAACACTGTTCGAGTGTACTAAGCTTCCAGAAAGTTGAACAAAAATACTGTAAATACTGAACGTGAAAATTCAAAGTTGACTGCTGAGAGAGCCGCAACAGAATTTAGGTGAAGGTAAATGCACTATATCGTACGCCAGGAAACCGATACGTAAGAAGAAGCACACGAAGTCATACTAAAAACGGCCGCCAGCATGGTGCGTCACATTATGCGAATGGTCGTCTGCACCGCGACGCCCTGCACCACAGCCGAATACGGAGAGCGAACGCTGCAGGCGTACGCCGAGAGAGGGGGCATCACCCCCTCTCTGCGCATACCCTGGAACACAAGCGCGGCGAGACAATCGCCCCGATAGCGGAGAGGCGCCGCTCCGCTGCCGTTCGAAGCGGCCTGGGATTTTTTGACTACCCCTGTACATCGCTGTTTTCAAGCCATCTGTGTAAAACTTCATGTAGTCTGAATATTTCTCTTCCAAATTCAAGTATTCTTGTAGTAGGTCTTCATTTGGTGCTAGCTCTTTACGAAACTGTGTTAGAGTCAAGTCACACGCAGGGGGAAGGCAGTTCCATGGTGACAGTGGCTCGTGTCGCGGGGCAATTTTAGGTAGAGCATCTAGTGTTTCCAGATCGGGACATGCATCTTCAAGGCGTAATAACAAAGGTCTGACGGATTGCACTTTATTATTGAATTGCGTTGTAGATGCGCACTTGGTAACTATGGGGTAACAAAGGTGTTTTGGTAAGGATCTCATTTTTAGTACATATGCCCAGGCAATCATTGCTCTTGTGTTTGCAAGTGATGCTTCATTTTTTTCTACATCCAGACTGTTTATGGCGGATGTTCTGTATGCACCAGTTGATAGAAGAAGACCCAGGTTTTGTACGGGATCCAGTTTTTTTTAGGTATGATGGACTTGCAGACCTATACACAATGCATCCATAGTCCAAAGTGGACCGTACTACGGAGATGTAGATCTGTAAAAGTCATAACCTATCGGACCCCCAGTGTTTCTGTGAGAGTACCTTTAGTACATTTAGAGATCGGGATTCTTTCTTTTTGAGGGTGTTTATGTGGGGTAAGAATTTGATTTTTGTCATGTTATGCCTAGAAATTTATGCTCTTGTTTTACTTGTCGAACAATTTCATTCAAGTGCAGGTTTAGATCAGTCTGCACGCCCCTTTTCAGTGAGAAAAGGACTGCAATTGTTTTTGTGGAGAGAACTTTAGTCCATTTTTTGTCTGCCCAAGTCGTTAGTTTGTTCAGCGTAAGCTGTATTTCTCTTTCGCATGTTAGTAAGCTGGAAGATGTGCATGAAATTTGATGGTCTTCAACATATACAGAATAATGATGGATTTTGGAATTATTTGCGATATTGAGTTCATTTTTACAATACAGAGGGTGATACTTAAAATACAGCCCTGCGGTACGCCATTTTCTTGGATGAATTTTATCGAAAGCTTGCAACGTAGACGTACACGAAAGGAACGGTCAAAGAGGAAGTGTTTTAGACTGTTTAGCATCCTGCCACAGATACCTAGATCCGCGAGGTCACGATGAATCCCAAACCTCGAGGTGGTATCATAAGCTTTTTTTTAGTAAATAAATATTGCCAGACAATGCTGTTTGTGTATGAATGCTTCACGGGCTGTGTTTCCAAGACGGACGAGATCATCGTTTGTACACCATGCTTTTCTAAATCCGCATTGGTGTATATCAAGAAGTTTTCACGATTCAAGGGTGAACATTATTCTAATATTTAGCCCACTTCCAAACTTTTAGCAAGACAATTTGTAAGTGCTATTTGCCTGTAACTACCAGCCGAAAGTTTTTTTTCCACGCAGGGCACGACCTTAAATAAGCGGCGTGGTCAGCTTCGCAGTTTGCGCAGCGCGGCGCAGCATCGCAGTCGTTTGATTGATGATCATTGGAGGCACATTTGGCGCAGGTATGGCGGCCGCGGCAGCTTTGGGAGCCGTGGCCAAACATCTGGCATTTGAAGCAGCGTCGAGGGTTAGGTATATACTGACGGACGGAGATTTTTGCATATCCTACCTCGATTGACTCGGGCAGGGTGCAGGAGGCGAAGATGAAATCCAGGTGCTTTGTCGGCATTTCTTTGTCTTAACGAATTTTGATTTTGTGTACATTAGTCACATTCGGATCTAGCAATGCTTCGAGCATTTCTTCTTCGGTTAGTTGCAGAAAGGCATTGCCAGAAATGACACCGCGCACTGTTTACAGATCTGTGTGGTGTCCCGGAGACAGGAATATGACCAAAGGTTTCGATGTTTGCCAGCTTTGAGATCTGAATGATATCGATCAGTTCGAGCAAAAGGTCTCCACTAGCTAATTTTGTTACTTTATACTTAGGACTCAGGAAATCTGGCTGGCTGTTTTTTGTTCGCTATGAGCGATGTGATACTTGGGAACATAGTTTTCTTTTTGTTGAAAAACTGAGGTGACATCGGTCCGCCCTAATTTCAGAGGGAGTTCATTTGAATGGAGAGAAGCAGCCATAAAAAAACTGTGTTCTTAGGCCATGGTGCCAGCCACCCATCATGGGACCCAACAAGGGGATGGGACAGGAGCTTGAAAGTCCGCCCTCCACCGGCTGTACACCACTGCTATAACCAAATATGGCAACTAAGGGCAGTTATGCCACACAAGGTTAACCCTAGCCGTGTATTAAAATTTTAAGCAAAAAACGAGAAGAGAGGAGGAGACAGGAGAGTTATGGGAAAGAAGATAGGAAAGTAAAAGATGGAGAGGAGGACAGGAAAAGGCGACTGCCGGTTTCCCGCGGTCGGGTCAGGACGGAGGTGCCGTCTACAGGAAGCTGCGGACAAAGTGGTGGGTTGCCTCCGCCGAGGGGTCTTAAAAGGCCCAAACACCAGCATCAGCTCAACCACCAGGAGCCCTTTTTCCCCAGACACGGCGATGCCACGCATGGGTATGCGCGGATGCTCGGGTCTGTGGTGACGCACTGCTCACCATCACCACCCCGCGGGGATGTCCCTAGGGATGCTTAGAGACCCGCGGCGTCGTCACCAACATATGCATGAAGCAGATACCCCCCTGTGAGGATCCCTTTTATCGAACTTCCCAGTCCTAAGCTTCGCGGTCCATATTTCGCCTCATACCTTGTTGTTTCCAATATAACATCGCAAGCTGGACCAGTAGTTGGCCCAATATTGGAGGCGTATTGGTAAAGGTCGGTCATAGAAAGGGCCAAAGTGAAGCCATCCTTTTGTAATATTAGGCTGATGAACTGTGCTGCTTGGGATGTTACTCTGCTCGTGCACGGTCTCAAACCCTCGTTCCTTGCTGAAGATTGATCAGTTTAAGAATTTTTTTTTCTCTATTGCTTTCATTCGGCCCTTTAAACCGCCCCTGACGGTTACCCAGCTGATATCTCGTCTCAAGACTATTCATATGTGCGCATCCTCGAATAATCTTGAGATAGCGAGTGCCTGCGCGTCTTGTATCTGTGCTGTTTCCTTTTTTTCATGTTGCACCAACTAGACTGCAACAGCACTCTCGTGAACACCTCAAGAGCTCTCAAGCACTGTGCTTCGCACGGAGTAACCGACATTTGCCAAAGTTCCTGGTTCGATATAGCCGGAGCTTTAGCAAGCGCTATCACTGTCATGCATACCTCTCTCGTATCAGGACGTGTATTTACCTTCTCTAAGCTTCGTTTAATTGCCTGCAGTGTGTTAATAACCTAATGCTGTCCTCAACTGAGGACACGAGCAGGTTCCTAACACGTTTCAAAGATGTCACTTGTAGCGCCAGACAACGTTACAGTGCCAGGTATTTTGGTACGTGTTCGTGTGGTGCTTCTTTTTCACGAAACTGCGTTTAATGTGACTTCACATATAGAAAGAAGGCTGTACCGGGCTGGCAGTGGATCGTGTTTTGTGGCAATATTGGGAAGCGTAACTAGTATTCCTAATTTGTGATATATATATCTTCAAAGAATTGGTAAGACCCTGATTACTTGGGGCTTATTGAAATGTGTTTCGGAAGCGCAAAGCTAATGTCCTCTAGAGTCCTCTTTTTCAGGAGCACAAGAGTCAGCACAATTTCCTAACCGAGGCGGTGGCATGGTAGTTATGCGTTCAGCAATTGACCACAACGCAGCGGTATCGAAACCTGACTGCGGTGTGCGTATTTAGATGCAGACTAAATACTGGACAGCCCGTTTGCTGCGAGATGTCAGTGTACGTTTAACACCTCCGGGTGGTTAACTATTCCAGAGGCCTCTTCTACGGGATCCCTCATAGCCTATGTGCAACTACGGTATGTTAGATCCTACACCGCCATATGAAGTCAATCGTAAATTGAGGGCTTTAACGTGCCGAAGTTGGACATCGGCTGCAAGGGATGTCGTAGTGGAGGGCTTGGGGTGAGTTTGAGGCATCTGGAGTACTTTTGTGTGCTGCGCGATGTCAGCGCACATTAGAGTGTCTTGCATTTCGCTTCCGCCCAAATTCACTGGGTGAAGCCTCAAATGCACTGGTCCATCCTGGTGCTCCCTGATCACTGAGCACGGGTGCTCACTGATCTGATGTTTTAAGCTACTATGACGGAGCCCTCCAGAACCACCTTGAGGGTTCAAAGGTTTATGGTTTTTAGATTTGTTGATTTTTTAGTGTTTACTGACTGTGGCCGGACCTCTCTGCAGCATGAAGCTAGCAAGATTTTAGCAGCCTGCCAGAGCAATAGCAGCGCTCTAAAACTAACCCTTCAACTACCATCTGCCGTGGAAATGGTCTGTATAGATATTAACTTTTCACTCACCGACAGCCGTGTTTGCTGGAGCTGTAACCAAAGAACTGTAGCGCAACCAAGACGAACAAAAGAAAGGGGTACACAGGACAAGCGCCAAATTTCTTCTAACTTTATTCACTGGCAGCGCAGCAAATATAAGGAAAAAACCACAGAAGTTCCAGATGCAAGTTCACACACACCACTATCAACAGAACTGTTCAAGATATACAATCTCCGATTTGTGTAGATTAACAGACGTGTCGCTAACACAATAAACACCTCTCTTCCTGATATGAAATGCCTCCAGTAGTTCCCTTGACCAGTATCTTTGCTTTTACCTAAAATATTTATCTCATGAAACCATGGTTGGCACTTTTTGCAGGACTGCCATCTACCCTGCGGCAAATGTTCTGCCGCTCGATGGCGCTCAAAACACTAAGCGCAGTGCTGAGGAAGCTGTGCACCACGTAGGCCTTTCAGTGAGCGCGCGTGTTCACCTGCCCTTTCATTTGATGCACCACCATTTGGCCCCAGAGACCTTCCCGCATAATAGCGGTATCTGGTAAACCACCCCGATGCAGCAATGTGAACTTCTTTGCATGTGTGACGCGGCAACCACTCTCGTCTTAGCTCGCAATGCGCGCAGGGCTGTGCCAGCTTGCGTGGGGCCGACAAAGCAACCGACATGCCATGTTTGTTGACCACTTTTTTCAAGTGGTGGGCTACCTTGTGCACATACGGCACTACCTCCGGTTTTGCAGCCGTTTCTCCGCTGACACATGGCTGCTGCAACTTGATGGTTTTTATCTCCTGTAAGACGGCTTCTGCAACCGTTGTGATGACTGTGCCTGGGAACCCTGCCGAAAGTAATCTCTTGCTGGAGCTATGCACCTCGCGGGCGAGCTTTTCGCTCCGCTCAGTCAAAACTATAAAGCATGAGTCGTTGCGCTTTGCTTTAGACGCGCCTTGACAAAATCTTACCACCACTGCATGCTCCGCAGCTTCCACAGACAGGTCAACCGGTTATCTGCCACTGGCTACTTTGTACCTCTCCAGGTCTCGGTAGCAGGACGCATTCTTAGGAACCTTAACGCTCGTGAAGATATCGCACAGAAGTCTAGTGATAAGAAACAGGTAGCTGTGCTCCCTTACGTGCACATCTCCCACAAGCCCCGCAGGGGGGCGCCTGCAGCTTGCAGGCGTCGCGACGGTGAGTGGCGACACCGCGGGTTCCCGAGCATCCGCAGGGACATCCCCCGCAAGGGGATGATGTTGAACTGTGCATCACCACGGACCCGAGCACCCGCGCCTCGCCGTGCGTGGCATCGCAGTGTCCGGGGAAAAGGGGATCCTGGTGGTTGAGCCGATGCCGAGCGTTTGGACCCTTAAGGCCCCTTGGAGGAGGCAACACACCACCTTGGCCCCAGCTTTCTGCAGACGGCACCTCCGGCCGGACCCGACCGGGGGGAATCGGCAGTCGCCTTTTCCTATCCTCCTCTCCATCTTTCACTTTCCTATCTCTGTCTCACAACTCTCCTATATCCTACTCACTGCTTGGTTTTTCCTGTTTTCCTGGCGGCGAGGGTTAATCTTGTGTGACCAACTACCCTGAGTTGAGTCATATTTGGTTATAGTTGAGGTGTACAGCAGGCGTGGGCAGGACTTGCTTTCAAGTTCCTGTCCCGTCCCCTTGTTGGACTCCGTGGTGGGTGGCTGGCACCATGACCGAATAACTAAATTTTCTTTATGGCTCCCCCCTTTCAAAACCTGATCGCTCTCTGAAAAGAGGGCGGAACGAAGCAACAGACTTTTTCCCGAAAAAGAAAACAACCTTCCCAAAGTTCCATGTCATACATAGTACAGTAGCAGGAAAACAGGCGAGAATACTATCACCCTTTCTTGTGTCAAAGTGCCTAACAGATGCACTGGGCCCCGGATATAAGCTATCGAAAATGGCCAGTGGCGACTTATTACTAGAAATCCGTGACCATACCCAAAACTCCAAGATCTCAGACATTCTCTCTATTGGAGACATCCCAGTCTCCATAACAGCCCACAGATCCCTAAATGCCGTCCGTGGTGTCATCTCAGAAAACGACTTCATTCATCTAACAGAAAAAGAAATGCTAGAAGGTCTCAGCGACCAAAATGTCATAGATGTCTATCGAATTAAAATCCGCAAAGACAACAAAGAAATAGATACTAAACACCTGGTACTCACATTCAGCACAAGCACATTACCTGAAACCATCGAAGTCGGATACCTTAAAGTTAATGTCAGGCACTACATTCCTAACCCACGCAGATGCTTCAACTGTCAGAGATTCGGGCACGGCTCTCAGAGTTGCCGCGGCCGCAAAACCTGTGCGAAATGCGCTTCTAAGGACCACAATTCAGAGGAATGTGACGCAGCACTGCGCTGCGCAAATTGCGAAGGAGACCACGCTGCATACTCCAGGGCGTGTCCGTCCTGGAAAAAGGAGAAAGAAATTATCACCATAAAGACCAAAGAAAACATTTCATTTAAAGAAGCCAGGAGGCGTTTTGCACTAACCAACACATTCCCGTTCACAGCGAAACCAAACTTCGCTGATGTGGTGCGCAGGGGCGTAGCACCACACAGCACCCCGGCACCTGCCGAGGCTACTTCCACCGAGCCTATGGCAGGGCCATCCACGCCCCAGGCAGGGTCAGCGAAAGCTGCCCTGCCATTTTCATAGCAGGGAGCGCCGGTCCATTGGGTCGGCATCCCGCAGGACTTCCCCCCGTCAGGGGAGGCCTGAAACTAACACAACCGCGGCTGCGCGGTCCTCCAGCACCTCTGGCGAGGTGATGGATACAACCCCCACTCCGCCCGCTTTGCAGCGGCGGAACAGCTCTCTTGAGCGAAAAAAAGACAGACCCCTCATAACGGGCCCTGAGCATAAGTAAACGCCTCGGCGTTCTCACCCCAAAAATAAACATGGCTTTCTTAATTCAGTGGAATTGTAGAGGAATTATGCGGAACTACAGCGACGTAACACATATTTTAGGGTCAATGTTACCCACAGTTTTATGTCTTCAGGAGACCAATCTTGGTCCACAACATGTGCATATCCTAAACATTATAACATTTTTAGACGCGACCGCGAGCAAGCAAATCGACTCTCGGGAGGCGTCGCGATTGTCCATCAAAGCGGCGTCCCTGGTCAAGAAATCAAACTTTACACAAAACTTGAGGCAGTTGCAGTTAGCGTCGTTACCTACAAAACAATAACAATTTGCTCTTTATATCTCCCCCCACACATCACATTAACAATACAAGATTTAGAAGGCCTGATCAATGAATTGCCGGAGCCATATCTGGTAGTTGGCGATTTTAACGCTCACTCCCCGTTTTGGGGAAGCGAACGCTGTAACTCTAGGGGCAAAATAATCGAAGATTTTCTACTCTCGAATAATGTCTGTCTTTTAAACACAGGAAAGGCCACATATTGTTGCCCAAGCTCAGCAAAAATGAGCTTCCTTGATTTATCTTTCACATCACCGTCTCTTTTTACCGATTTTAAATGGGATGTTTTAAATGATCCTCTGGGAAGTGATCACCTACCCACTGTCCTCAGGCTCTCGTCTTCCACTCCAGTCATCCCCACAAGACCACGGCGCTGGAAATTTCACCTCGCCGACTGGTCACTTTTTACAGAAAGTGCCACTCTAGATAAAGAATTTTCTGAAGACCTCAGCATAGATGAAATTAATGAAAGATATACTACATGCATAATATCTGCTGCAACACTAGCTATACCACAAACAACAGGACTCGTACAGAAGAAACACAAAGTATGGTGGACAGAAGAATGTACATTTGCAAAAAAACAGCAAAATAAAGCATGGGGCACCCGGCGCCGGTACCCCACTGCAGAGAACTTACTCATTTTTAAAAGGGCCAAGGCGAGAGCGCGGTACGTGCGCAGGAATGCTGAGAAAACCTCCTGGCAGAAATATGTGTCCTCTATACATAGTTCAATACCATCAAAGAAAATGTGGGACAAAGTTCGTAAATTCACTGGTGACCATACTTCCTTCACACTTCCGCTTTTGACAACACCCGGTACACAAACATCGTTGGAAGAACAGGCCAATTTATTGGGCGAGCACTTTGCTGAAGTCTCAAGGTCATCCCACTACACAAGCACATTCCAGAAACACAAAGCTATAGCTGAAAAACAAAAACTTCCATTCGGAGCAGGCATGCAGGAAGACTACAACCAGCCCATTACACTCCAGGAATTAAATAGAGTATTATCTTCCGGTAAAAAGACAGCACCAGGCCCAGACAATGTGCATTACAATATGCTTGCCCATCTCTCTGATACAGCCGTACAGGCACTGTTAAAATTCTTCAATAAAATATGGATGACTGGCAGAATACCTGAGGAGTGGAAGAAAGCAGTAATAGTACCTTTTCTGAAACCCAGAAAACCACCAACAAGTCCTGACAATTACAGACCAATAGCCCTCACCAGCTGCATTGCTAAATCTTTTGAAAGTGTAATAAATATTAGACTCAAATTTGTACTGGAGTCTCGGCAGCTATTAGATGTACATCAATGTGGATTCAGAAAAGCATGCTCAACCACCGATCACCTTGTCCGCCTAGAGAACACCATACGGGAGGCGTTCATCCACAAGCAGCAGTGTATCGGGGTCTTCTTCGACATGGAGAAGGCATGAGATACCACGTGGAAGTTCGGCATCCTCCGCGACCTAGCAGAGCTAGGTATCCGAGGCAGGATGCTGAACTGCTTGAACGACTTCCTGGCTAACCGCACATTTAGGGTCCGCCTAGGAACAACTCTCTCCATGACTTTCACCCAAGAGAATGGCGTGCTCCAAGGTTGCATTCTAAGCACGACACTCTTCGTAGTAAAAATGAATTCGTTAGCCAAAGTAATACCCAAGTCCATAATGTATTCGGTTTATGTAGATGACCTACAGATAGCATGCACTTCCTCCAGCATATCGTCCTGCGAGAGACAAATACAAATCACACTAAATAAACTAGCTGCTTGGGCAGAGATAAATGGGTTCAAGTTCTCTCCTCAAAAAACAGTAGCCATTCTGTTCTCATTGCGACGAGGCCTACAATTCAATCCCAACCTATACTTGAATCAAGCCACACTACCAATTAAACCAGAACATAAATTTTTAGGACTCACTTTTGACAAGAAACTCACATTTCTACCACACATTAACAACCTTTAAAAGAAAGCATCCCAAGCCCTCAATGTATTAAAGGTGCTCTCGGGAAAACGGCGGGTGTCCGATAGAACATGCCTATTACACATCTATCGCTCTCTGGTACGCTCCAAGCTGGACTATGGGTGCATAGTTTACGGTTCAGCAAGAGCATCCTACTTGAAACGACTGGACCCTGTTCATAATCTTGGTCTGCGACTATCAACTGGAGCATATAGAACATCCCCGATAAACAGTCTTTACATTGAAGCTAATGAGCCTGCACTAGAGGATAGAAGAGACACACTGACATGCGCATATGTCCTAAAAACCCGTTCTCTTCCTAAACATCTCTGCCATCCCATTGTTACCAAGTGCCCATCCAAAAGATTATTTAACAATAAACCACAATCCATCCGGCCACTAATAATGCGCTTTGAAGATAAATGTGAAGAGTTAGGAGTACTGGATGCCCTGCCGAATATTGCACAAAAATATGAAAATTTACCACCATGGTACAGCCAGCCTTCAGTGTGCGACTTCACACTGACAAACTTACATAAAAAGGAAATGCCACATCAGCTCATACTACAAGAATTCATTGAACTGCAAGAAAAATATGACACCTTCACTGAATTTTACACTGATGGGTCAAAAACAGAAAGTCATGTTGGAAGTGCACTAATTCAAGGAAAAAATGAAAAAATGATACGACTGCCACAGTATGCATCGGTTTTTACTGCCGAGAGTTATGCAGTCTTGGTAGCCGTAGACCAAATAGTAAAATAAAACATTAAAAATAGCATCATTTACACCGATTCACTGAGTATGCTAAAAGCGCTGCATTCTACAAACGCTGCTGAACCCATAATAGGAAAAATCATACATAACATAGTTAAAATAAAAAAACAAAAACATAACATTATATTCTGCTGGGTGCCCAGCCATGTTGGAATTGTCGGTAATGAGAGAGCAGATGCATGCGCAGCACAAGCTCGAATTGATCAAATAAAACAAGATAACATACCACACAGAGATTTTTTGAAATTAGTGCACAGTAAACTCAGAATTAAGTGGCAGGCTGCATGGGAAGAACAGGCAAACAACAAACTGCATTCTATAAAACCCGTTTTAGGAGAATGGAAATCATGTAGACATCAAGAACGTTTCACTGAAGTTATTTTATGTCGGCTACGCATTGGGCACACACACCTTACACACAACTTCTTACTGACAAAACAAGACAAACCTCTCTGCGAAATGTGCGGCGAAGTAGTCACTGTAAACCACATTTTAATTTCATGTACAAAACTGGAACAACTGAGAAAAAAATATTTTACAACACTCTACAATGAATACATCCCATTGCACCCCAAGTTGCTTTTAGGTGATCAAGCAATGGTTGATCTTTCAAGTATTTTTAAGTTTCTTAATGAAGCCAATGTTTTAAACAAACTCTAGGTATAAAATCGTAACATTTAACAAAAACCTAACCTTGTGTTTGGCGCATCATAGCCATAGTTGCTTTTGCGCCATTAAAATCAATATAACTAACTAACATCTCCCACAAGATCGCGCAGAAAGCAGAATTGAGTGTTGTGTTTACGGCCCCTCGTAAGCTTTGCAAGGTGATGAAGACCTTCCCATCGCTCAAACAAACATGTGGCATCAAGCATCAAAATGCGCACCTGAACTGTATTGTTTGTGTTTTTTACTGCATCCTTACATCTTGCGGCTTCATGAAATAAACAGTTGGAAGTAACGATCGTCCCTGTCTGTTACTTCTTTGTGTTCTTTTAGCGTATTCGAAAAATGCCAAGCCTTTTCTTTCGAAAGAATCAGACGCGGATATGAACACAATGGCTAGCTGTATAGAAGTAATAAGTCTTACTTGAACAGTAGTTGGTGGACCTTAATGTGATTTTTATGTGTTTTGCCCCAAATGAAGCCACTGCGTGATGTCGGCAGTCACCAATGCCCATGGAATGTTCGTGTTATCTCAATACTTAATCCTTCTGAGAGTTAGTCTCGACCGCTCGTTTTTCCGGGGGCAGCAGCACTCCATCCTCCGAACTCCATGTAAGTTGGTTTCCTTTAGTCATGCCTGAAAAATAAATTTTTTTTCTACACCACACGTTCAGGGTCACAATTTCTAGGATATGGCGGTCCGTGAATCGTAGGCTCCGCGACGAGTGACCGGCCACAAGTGATGGTTAAAACAAAGGTTTATTTCTGCATTCAAAAGCAAGCGCTCGAAACTGCCCCCAAGCCCCTGAAGGAAAGCAAAAAACGAGTGCTGAAGCAAAGAACGAAGAGCGGCTCCAAGTGCGGCCTGCAGCCTAGGGAATGCCGCGGTGGCGTGGTCTAAAACAGGGCTATGCTGATCGTGTGCCTTAACGCAGCACGTCGACGGAGATCCATGCTGGCCGCCAGTGGACCATTGTTGCAGGATCGAGAAAGGCGCAGATTTCCGAACGCATGGCCCAGGAACTCCTCTGGTGCTGGCCTGCGCCGCTGGAACCGTACTGTCGGTAAAAAGCGAGACCACGCTGCAAAATATTTCGTCCCCAGCAACCACCGTCTGCTGCTTGCTCTGCACTTTACCTTGCCTCGCCAGCACGACCACGTGCGCACTCACTCCACTCGGCGATGAACCTGTGAAACATCCGAAGTACTGTTGCACAGTCGCCTAAAAGCGCACTTGCTTTCACCCGATCAAAGACAAAGAAGCACGATTGAGAGCGCGAGGGACGAACATCCTTGTCAGCTGAGCCATGAAGAGGAGCACGACATGCAACGTTTATTTTTTTGCACAGCAGAGTGCGCACCGAATGGTTAGACTTCGATGAATTAGCAATATTTTTACTGGCCCTCACCTACGGTACGACGTCACTGATTGATTTAGTTTCGTTTATGGGGTTTAACAACCAAAAGCGATTCACTCTATGAGCTATGAGCTGCTCTAAACCGAAATGATCTTTCCAGCCGATGAGAATACGAGCCCTTCTGGTACCGACGTTGCTGGAACAGACAAGTACTTCCTAGCTACTTCAAAGAGGAGTGCTGTGCAGCATTGCAAAGACTTCCAGAATTGTAATATGTTGCTCTTCCTTTCCTGTGGCTGCAACACAAGGTACTGACGAGCCATTAGATCTGCGTCAGACGTTGCGGTTGAGCTGGTCGCGGAGCGGGCTCACAATTTAGCGACTAGAACAAACAACGAACCCTTAGTAATAATAAACACATTGGGTCTCTTTAACCACACGCTTAAACAACAAAATGATAACACACACACACACACACACACACACACACACACACACACACACACACACACACACACACACACACACACACACACACACACACACACACACACACACACACACACACACACACACACACACACACACACACACACACACACACACACACACACATCTTAGGCTGCCTGCCACGGTCCCTATAATGAGCGTGTATTGTTCTTCCGATTATCCCGCAGAAACTCAGTTTAGAGCCGGTTCAATTGCATTTATAGGGAATGCATCAGTCTGGTGAACGTTCGACTATCTTTTCTCACATTATATTGGAATTGTTCTATTTGATTACAATATTTCGATGCACTGATCACCTAAATTCATTTTGAGTACTGATGTTACTTCAAAATCTTGGGGGTCGTTAGGAATTTTTCGGAATGGATAAACTTGAAATTTTGGGGATTCCTCACACCTTCAACTTTGGCAGGGCCATATGATTGGACCACTAGTGGTCACTTGGTGCTGATGATGTGACGAGCCTGGACCGGCTGAAACCGCTACTATCTTGATCGAGAAGCCGCTGAAGGTCGTCTCCACGAACCCATGTCGAAGCCGCCGCCTGCATGGAAAACGTGCAGCTCACGTCCCCGCAGAAGTTAGATGCCAGGCTGGGCGTCGTTGCTAGCATCCAGGATTTCTCTGGTCACCAGGGCACTGGCATCGATGATGGGCAAAATGTTCTTCAGTGGCCCCATCGCCTACCATTCCCAGCTCGAGCGCTGTGAAGAACAGCTTAGTACCGATGGTGCACTCCGGTCACCGATGTTTCCTGTTCCGACGCACTGGAAGAACATCGCAGATGGAAGCAACAGAAGTTATATGGTATGCATGAGTCATAAAGAATCTTCGAGTACCTTCTCTTGAACTATTGGATTATCCTATTAGATCATACTATTCTGACACACTAATCCAGCTTAATCCATTTTAAGGAGCGGGCCATCTTTAAAATTTTGGAATTTCTCAAATTTTCGACTATGCCGGTGACCTACGATTAGTTCACTGGTGGTCACGCGGTGCTGATGATTTAACGAGCCTGCACTGGACTATCTTGATGAAAAAGCCGCTCCAGGTATCCTACATGAAGTCCTTGTCGAAACCGCCACAAGAGTCATTTTTCTCCTCCACAGAACTGTTCTTATCTCACCAATGAGCGGGTGGCACTTGCTTTAAATTGCGAGCCTGGACAGGCAAAATCATTAATATCTCGATGGAGGAGCCACTGTAGGTCGTCACTGTGACGCTCCCACCTGCGGCAAGGTGGTCCAGCTCGCCTGCCCGCTGCAGTCAGAGGCCAGGGTGGGCGTCGTGGATTGCGTCAAGGCTTTCCCTGGCCACCAGGGCTATCGCTCCGATCTTGCGCAAGCGATTCTTCAGCGGTACCATCACCTCCTATTTCCAGTACCGATGGTGTCGTCAGGACGCCTCAAGAACAAAGCGACATTCCACGTGTTTCATGGAAGTCTAAAATTTAAAAAAATAAGCCTTCTGGGGTAAAAATATGGCTTCTGAGGCAAAGTATTATTACGGGGTTAGTTCGGCAGCAGGAAAAACAGGCCGCATACAGAAGACACCAAAAACGAAGTTACTCGAGCACTAGCTGCACCGTCCTCGTCGTCGTGAATTGCCCTGTGACCATTAAGTTTATTAATAGCAAGAACTAGTAACAACTATGAACAACAAGATGATTGCCTGCTTTAAGGATCCTTTGTTGTCTATGTAGTCGGAAGCATACAAGCCTGCGATGCAACAACAGCAATCGGCCCGTGCAGACCTGCCCTGAATCAAACCTCTAGGTTTTAGCTTACGGAACCTCCTTAGTCCTTTTGTGCTGAGCTCACTGCAGTTCAAGAAGCACTCTGCTCAGTGGCCACCAGAACTATGCTCCCTGCGGCCCGCGTTGTCATCCGCATTCACGCACGCCTTTGAAGTAGTCCGGCTCGCGGCACGCATCCCGCAGCCAGTACGTATTGAGTGGGTCCCACAGGATGGGCTGACTTCTCAAAGACAGGCATTTAGGGACCCGACTCGCGACTCCAGGCTCATCATTCCCTCAGCTCCTTCATTTGAACAACTTCACCCTCCTTTCATCAAGAAAAGAACTCCTCCAGCGCCGCACACGTTGTCTCAAGGCGCGCTCACATTAGCGGGAAAACGCGCAACGCAGGACGTCTTTCGCGCGCCGCTTCCCGCACAAGCCGGTTTTTCTCCCGCAGACAGCCTCCTGTGCCGTCCCGCAGAGCGATGGGTCCGGTACCTATTTTTCCCGTGCCGCTGACGAGAACAGCCAATCGGCGCCGACCGTGAGCCGTGACGTCGGTCCCAGTTCAGTGACCCCGTCGGCGGAGGCGGAGGCTGCGCGCGTCCGGCCGGCCGGCCGGGCACTCGGCGGCTGCTTTGCCAGCATGGACATGCGACTTGAGACGGTGCAGAAGCAGCGAACAAACAAGTATAAGTACGGTTACCGTAGCCAACAGCTCATCGTTAGAACCAGTCATCCTCGAGACAAAAAGGGCGACGGGAGGAGAGCTAGCAGACGATCAAGACGACGACGCGGGAAAAGGGCGCGCTTTCCAGTCTTCTCTGGTGTCACGTAACTATCCCCTTCTCTTTCTGCTCGTTCGGGTCCTCCCTCAACGCCTCCTCTCTCTACATTTCAAGACAACCGCAGCGAGAAAACGAGCGCAGTGTGAGCGTCATTCCGAGGAGCTGCGAGGCAGTCTCGACGTTGACGCTGTGCCGTTGCGGGAAGCTTCCCGCTAGTGTGAGCGCGCCTTCATCCGTCCGTGTGCGGTAACCCTCCTGGTGGTTTTACCCGTGCAGACGAGGTTGCGCTTAGGAGGATCCGAGACGGGGCTGCTGTGGAGTTCGCTGACCATTCCGCGAACTGGTCAGTTTCGTGTTCGCAAAGAAGGCCGCAGCAGTGGTGTCGGAACTCACCAACAAAGGGACCCGTCCATTCCTGCCTCCCCTTCGTGCGACGGACGTCCTTGTTTACTCCGCGCCGTCACGGTCATAGCCCAGCCTTAAGAAGCCCAACCATGTACAGCTGTCGACATGTGTTCGTTGTCAAGGGGTTGACGAGGTTTCCGGGGCGCACGAGATACGGCTGAGTATTATTTATTTATTTATTTATTTATATACATTACCCCTCAGGGCCAGTGGCATTACAGAGGAGGAGTGGTAAATATACAAAAGTTAGTTAGTTATATTGATTTTAATGGCGCAAAAGCAACTGAGGCTATGATGCGCCAAACACACAGTTAGAGCTTTTGTTAAAGGTTACGCTTTTTATATCTAAAGTTTGTATAAAGCATTGGCTTCTCTGAGAAATTTAAAAGTGCTTGAAAAATCAACCAGTGCTTGATCTCCTAAAAGTAACATGGGGTGTAGTGGGATGTATTCATTGTACAATGTTGTGAAATATTTTTTCCTCAGTTGTTCCAGTTTTTTGCATACAATTAAAATGTGGTTTACCGTGAGTTCATCGCCACACATTTCGCAGAGAGGTTTGTCTTTTTTTGTCAGTAAGAAGTTGTAAGGTGTGTGTGTCCAATGCGTAGTCGACACAATATAACTTTTTTGAAACGCTCCTGATGTGTACATGATCTCCATTCTCCCAAAACAGGTTTTATAGAATGTAATTTGTTGTTTGTTTGATCGTCCCATGCAATCTGCCACTTATTCCTGAGTTTACTGTGCAGTAATTTAGAAAAATTCCTCTGTGGTATGTTAACTTGTTTTATATGACCAATTCTAGCTTGTGCTGCGCAAGCATCTGCTCTCTCGTTACCTAAAATTCCAACATGACTCGGGACCCAGCACAATATAATGTTATGTTTTTGCTTTGTAATTTTAACTATGTTATGTATGATTTTTCCTATTATGGGTTCAGCAGCGTTTGTAGAATGCAGCGCTTTTAGCATACTCAGTGAATCGGTGTAAATGATGCTATTTTTTATGTTTTGTTTTACTATTTGTTCTACAGCTACACATATGGCCTAACACTCCGCAGTAAATACCGATACATACTATGGCAATCGTATCATTTTTTCATTTGTTCCTTGAATTACTGCACTTCCGACATGACACTCTGTTTTTGAGCCATCAGTATAAAATTCAGTGTAAGTGTCATATTTTTCTTGTAGTGCAAAGAACTCTTGCAGTATGTGCTCGTGTGGTATTTTTCCTTTGTTTACGTGTGTCAGTGTGAAGTCACACACCGAAGGAAGGCTGTACCATGGTGGTAGATATTCATGTCTTTGTGCAATATTAGGTAGGGCGTCCAGCACTGCTAAGTCTTCACATTTATCTTCAAAGCGCATTATTAGTGGCCTGATAAAATGTGGATTATTATTGAATAATCTCCTAGATGGGCCCTTGGTAACAATGGGATAGCAGAGATGTTTAGGGAGAGAACGGGTTTTTAGGATGTACGTGCATGTTAGTGTGACTCTTCTATCCTCTAGTGTGGGCTCATTAGCTTCAACGTAAAGACTATTTACCGGGAATGTTCTATATGCTCCAGTTGATAGGCGCAAACCAAGATTATGAACAGGGTCCAGTCGTTTCAAGTAGGATGCTCTTGCCGAACCATATACCACACACCCGTAGTCCTGCTTGGAGCGCACCAAAGAGCGATATATTTGCAATAGGCATGCTCTATCGGACCCCCACCGTTTTCGCGAGAGTACCTTTAATACATGGAGGGCTTGGGATGCTTTCTTTTTCAGGTTGTTAATGTGTGACAGAAATGTAAGTTTCTTGTCAAAAGTGACGCCTAAAAATTTATGTTCCTGTTTGACTGGCAGTGTGGTCTGATTCAAGCACAGATTGGGATCGACCTGTAGGCCTCGTCGTAATGAGAATAAAACAGCTACTGTTTTTTGAGGGGAGAACTTGAATTCATTTTTCTCTGCCCAAGCAGCCAGTTTATTTAGTGTGATTTGTATTTGTCTCTCGCAGGACAGTATGTTGGAAGTGTATGCTATCTGTATGTCATCGACATAAACTGAATACATTACGGACTTAGGTATTACTTTGGCCAAAGAATTCATTTTTACTATACAGAGACGGACTCTGAATGTGCGGTTAGTCAGGAAGTCGTTCAAGCAGTTCAGCATCTTGCCGCGGATCCCTAGCTCTGCTAGGTCATGGAGGATGCCGAACTTCCACGCGGTATCATAGGCCTTCTCCAAATCGAAGAAGACCCCGATACAGTGCTGTTTGTGGATGAACGCTTCCCGGATGGTGTTTTCTAGGCGGACAAGGTGATCAGTGGTTGAGCATGCTTTCTTAAATCCACATTGATGTTAATCTAAGAGTCGACGAGATTCAAGTGTGAAGGTCAGTCTAATGTTTATTATGCTTTCGAAAGATTTAGCGATGCAGCTGGTGAGGGCTATCGGTCTGTAATTGTTAGGACTTGTTGGTTGTTTTCCGGGTTTCAGAAAAGGTACTATTATTGCTTTCTTCCACTCCTCAGGTATATTCCCAGTTGTCCATATTTTGTTAAAGAATTTCAACAATGCCTGCACGGCAACCTCAGAGAGGTGGGCAAGCATAGCGTAATGCACATTATCTGGGCCTGTTGCTGTCTTTTTACCAGAAGATAATACCCTAATCAATTCCTTGAGTGTGATGGGTTGATTGTAGTCCTCGTGCATACCTGCTGCAAATGGAAGTTTTTGTTTTTCTGCTATTGCTTTGTACTTCTGGAACGTGTTTGTGTAATTGGACGAACTGGAAACTTCAGCAAAATGCTCACCTAGTATGTTGGCCTGTTCTTCTAATGATGTTTGTGTCCTGGGTGTTTATTGAGGACACATATTTCTGCCACGAGGATTTCTCGGCATTTCTCCGAACGAATCGCCCTCTGGCCTTGGCCCTCTTAAAGGCAATCAAGTTCTCCGCTGTGGGATACCGACGCAGAGAGCACCAAGCTTTATTTTGTTGTTTTGTGGCAATGTGCATTCTTGTGTCCACCATACTTTATGTTTTTTTGTGTACAAGTCCTGTTGTTTGTGGTATGGCTAGTGTAGCGGCCGATATTATGCATGTAGTAAACTTTCCATTAATTTCGTCTATGCTGAGATCTACACAAATTTTTTTTTCTAGCGTGGCACTTGCTGTAAAAAGTGACCAGTCGGCGAGGTGAAGTTTCCAGCGCCGTGGTCTTGTGGGGATGACTGGAGTAGACGATGAGAGGCTGATGATAGTAGGTAGGTGATCACTTCCCAGAGGGTCATTTAAAACATCCCGTTTAAAATCGCTAAAAAACGATGGTGATGCGAAAGCTAAATCGAGAAAGCTCATTTTTGCCGAGCTTGGGCAACAATAAGTTGCTTTTCCTGTATTTAAAAGACAGATGTTATTTGAGAGGATAAAATCTTCGATTGTTTGCCCTCTAGAGTCGCAGCGCTCGCTTCCCCAAAAAGGGGAGTGAGCGTTAAAATCCCCAACTACCAGATATGGCTCAGGTAGTTCATCTATCAATTCTTCTATATCATGGACTGTTAATGTAAAATGTGGAGGAATGCATACGAAACAGATTGTTAGTGTTTTATAGCTGACGATGCTGACTGCAACCGCCTCAAGTTTTGTATTGAGCTTGATTTCTCAAACAGGGACGCCGCTTTGGACAATTGGGACGCCTCCTGAGAGTCGATTTGCCTGCTCGCGATCGCGTCTAAAAGTTTGATAATGTTTCAGGATATGCACATGTTGTGGACCAAGATTGGTCTCCTGCAGACATAAAACTATGGGTAACATTGACCCTAAAATATGTGTTATGTCACTATAATTCCGCATAAGTCCTCTGCAATTCCATTGCACTTTGACACAAGGAAGGGGGATATTATTCTTGCCTGTTTATCTTGTTGTTCACTGTGGATCACATGATATTTGGGGAAAGTTACTTTTCTTTTTTGAAAGAAGTTGTCTGCCTCGTTCCGCCCTCTTTTGAGAGAGCGATCAGGTTTTGAAAGTTGGGGAGCCATAAAAAACTTTGTTTTTCGGTCATGGTGCCAGCCACCCACCACGGAGTCCAACAAGGGGACGGGACAGGAACTTGATAGCAAGTCCTGCCCACGCCAGCTGTACACCTCAACTATAACCAAATATGACGCAACTCAGGGTAGTTGGTCACACAAGGTTAACCCTCGCCGCCAGGAAAAAAGGAAAAACCAAGAAGCGAGTAGGATAGAGGAGAGTTATGAGACAGAGATAGGAAAGTTAAAGATGAAGAGGAGGATAGGAAAAGGCGACTGCCGATTCCCCCCGGTCGGGTCAGGCCGGAGGTGCCGTCTGCAGGAAGCTGGGGCCAAAGTGGTGTGCTGCCTCCGCCAAGGGGCCTTAAGGGTTCAAACGCTCGGCATCGGCTCAACCACCAGGATCCCCTTTTCCCCGGACACGGCGATGCCACGCACGGCGAGGCGCGGGTGCTCGGGTCCGTGGTGATGCACAGTTCACCATCATCCCCTTGCGGGGATGTCCCTGCGGATGCTCGGAAACCCGCGGTGTCGCCACTCACCGTCGCGACGCCTGCAAGCTGTAGGCGCCCCCCTGCGGGGTAAATATGTTTTAGGCGCTCATTTCAGCCGTACCACCGGACTAATAATCACCAAGGATTTAATTTTCCCAAATGTCAACTGGTCAGTTTACTATCTGGGCGTTTGGAAATTTCTAGTTGCGAAAACTTACTGCAAATGTCGCACACGGCGGTAACGACACGAGGGTAACACCGGAATCTCGGTCATTGTTCGACATGATGTTTCTTTCATATCCTTTGGGTAATTATACAGTGTCTGAAGAGTTTGTGCCATCATATTATAAAATGGTTAATGTGGACATACTGCTTACTGCACTCATGCGCAACGCCTTAAACCTGTGCCAACCAAGGACTATGGACGGGGAGACGGCACTTCCATTCTGGTTTTTCTAGAACTGTCATTTAGACAAATCTAGCTTGCCAGCGATTGTGTTTCGAATGACGAACTGTCGCTGCATTTCATGAAAATCATAAGACACTGTGTTGACAAATTCGCTACCACTCGGCTAAAAAAGATATTGCCCCACAACCCCAGGATAGCTCGGCCTACAATTCACATGAAGCGCAAAATAAAGCAACTTCGCAAAAGGGAAGGTAAATCTGCAAAGGTGTCGAAATTGCAAAGGGCATTAAAAACTGCTCTCAATAAGTCCAAGGAACAGATTTTAACCACACATTAAGTAGCTTTATTAAAACATCACCCCGAATGTTTTTGTTATAAATTAGCGGCAAGAGCAAATAAAAGTATTCAAATTAATGAAATAGCGACAAAAAATCAAAAGTAGCCTATCAGTTGAGTCAATGGTTTTTAGTCCGCTTTTTTCGAAGCCTAGCATCGACTGCGATGACGACTATCAGCCTTCTTTCTGGTGTTATATGGAAGATGTGCACGTCACTCAGGCTGGCGTGTTTAACGAAATGCTCCTTTAGACTCAAAGAAGGCTAGCGAATCTGGCGGAATAGCGACCCAATTCCTTAAACGATATGCAGAATATTCGCCATTTTTCTTAAATCTAATCTTTGCGCCGTCTGAAAACTGACTCGTTACCACAAGGTTTGAGTAGCGCCGTTTTAACACCTGTCTTTAAAGTGGGGATGCTTGTCTAAAATACCGATTTTCGGAAAAAGTGTGTCTAAGTTTCACTTATTTTGAATTGCTGGTGTAATGAATGTTCTCAGCACGTTTTGTTGTTATCTGAGCAGTAGAAAGTAAGAAAATTTATTTTCACGAGGCAGTGCCACGCATTTGCGACCGAATGCGTCTATGCACGCGCTTCTTAAAGGGGCTGCGAAACACTGCTTGAACTTATGCCGGTTACACTTCAGATGGATTTTTTTTGTCACACATACGCTGAATCAAGAATTACAAGTATCGACGCATGGGAACGGAAGTTATTCAATTCAGAACTTTCAAATACAAGCAAGCAAAATGCTGCCCTCAACTCGATTTTCGCGCAGCTCGATTTCGCTCTCCTAATGACGACACTTCACTTCACTTTATTACCTTAAAGACCCCAATTTGGGGGTGTTACATAAGGGGTGGGAGTACAAATATAGGTTGAATATGATTGCTTACAAAATATTTATGAAATGCATATTTAAATTGTTCACAAAACTTGATTGGCAGGTGATGGCATCAACGTCGTGGGGAAGGCCATTCCAGTCTAGCAGTGCGAAGAAAAAAGGATGCGGAAAAAGCGACGGTGCGGGTGCATTGGCATGACACTTGCAGTGGATGGCCGGTGCGATGAGATATGCGAGCGGGCGGTGTGATGTAGGGTGGTTGTCCGAGGGAACTGTAAAAAAACTTATGAAACAGACTCAGAGAAGCAATGCGACGACGATGGGCAAGAGTTGATAAACCTGATTGTCGCTTAAGTGACGATACACTGATGTCGTATGAATAGGCAGAATGAATGAACCTCGTGGCGCGATTTTGGACAGATTCTAGTGAACTGATGAGATATGCTTGTTGCGGGCTCCAGATAGCAGATGCATATTCTAGTTTTGGTCGAATGAGTGATTGGTAGGCGAGAAGTTTAATACCTTGAGGGGCGTGCCGTAGATGACGTTTCAAAAAACCCAATGACCGGTTAGCTGATGCGACGATGTTCGTTACATGAGAGCGCCAGAAGAGATCCTGGCACAAGGTGACACCTAGGTACTTGTATGAGTATGCAGATTCTAGTGGAACGTTAGCGACGGAGTAAGGGAAAATATGGGGGTTACGCCGCGGTGAAAAGATACGTGTTTACATTTATTAGGATTAAGCGACATTAGCCAGTCATCGCACCAGGCATCCACTGTGTCAATGTCGTTTTGGAGCTGTGATTGGTCAAAGGTGTTGGAAATCGTGTGATAAATAACGCAGTCGTCTGCAAACAGACGAACATTGCAAACCAGGTTTGAGGGTAAGTCGTTTATGTAGATTAAGAATAGGAGGGGAGCAAGTACAGAACCTTGGGGTACGCCTGATGTTACTGGAAGAGGGTTGGAACTCTGGATGTTAGCGAGAACAAACTGGGAGCGGTTAGAAAGGAATTCTTCGATCCAGAATAAGACGTTAGGATGCAGTTTTAGCATGGTTAGTTTTAGCAGTAAACGCCTGTGGGGAACTATCAAATGCTTTAGCAAAGTCTAGAAAAATAGCGTCAGTTTGTAAATTTAGGTCGAGGTTAGAGTGAACGTCATGAAGAAAGACGGCCAGTTGAGTTTCACATGACAAACCCTTGCGAAACCCGTGTTGTGAGGGATGAAAGAAGTTGATAGCGTCAAGAAAGTCCATGATTTGAGAATAGATGACGTGTTCCATAATTTTGCAAGGTATGCTGGTTAATGATATCGGACGGTAATTTAAAGGAGAATCTTTGTTACCGGACTTAAAGACGGGAATGACCTTTCCCACTTTCCAGTCATCCGGAATGGAAACTGTAGAAAGCGACTGTGAAAACAATAACAATAAGTACATTGCAGAAATATTCTTAGTGTTGCGCAGTATTTTGGAGTTAATTTCATCGACGCCGGCCGATGATGAAGTTTTAACGTGTTCAATGAGTGAGGAAATGCCGGATTCAGAAAACGCGATAGCAGGCATGCTGGACTCTATATTGACGGCGAAAGTTGCAGTTGGTGGGTGAATTTCATTAGTGAACACAGATGAAAAGGCGTTATTAAAAATGTCAGCGCACTCAATGTCATCAACTTCCTCTCCAGACTCTTTAGTTAGAGTGACGGTATGTGCCGGGTGCTCACTTATGACCTGCCAAAACTTTCTGGGATTGGAAGTCAACAATTTGGGGAGGTCGTTGTGAAGGAAAGAGTATTTTGCGTTGCGAATTTGTGATAGGTAGGTGCGTTCGGCTGTATAGTATTTTTCCCATGCGCACTCGTCGTATTGCTTTACTTCTGCCGCACGGAAAAGGCGCTTCTTTTTATTGTCGAGTCTTTTTACCGTTTTGGTATACCATGGTTTCTTGCGGTCTGAGTGGAAGCTTATTTTGGGGATGTATCTATCGGTTAGTTCGCTAACCTTTTTCTTAAAACGGGACCAATTGTCATTTACTGAATTATTGTGAAAAGATGCTTCAAATGTTGTGAGATATGGATTTAATTCAAGACTAAAGGCTTCATAGTTTCCTTTGTCGTAGAGGCGAATAGTTTTGTTTCGATTCTGGCGTCGTGATGGGTGGAACTCAAATGTGGCGTGGATTACTTTATAGTCGCTGATTTCGCGTAGATAAGTGATAGATGAGAGGGCTTCCGGGTGGGTAGTCAGGATTAGATCTAGGATGTTTGCACCGCGGGTCGGTTCAGATACCACTTGAGTTAAGTTGAAGTTTAGGCAGACCTCGATAAAATCATTCGCTTCCCTGTTGCCGACTGTGGTCTGTGTCTGCCAGTTGATTTCTGGAAAATTGAAGTCTCCAAAAAGAATGATATGCGCTTTTGGGTATTTCCTCGTTAATTGGCTGATCACGTCGTTAAGAATTCGAGAGAAATCGGAGTTGGTATTTGGCGCTCTATAACAAACGCCCAGCAGTACGGTTTGGGGCGCAGCGCGACAAAGTAGCCATACTATCTCAAGGTCTGATGGAATATTAATAACTGTACACGAGAACTGGTTGCTAACTGCGATGAAAACGCCTCCACCTCGAGCGGATGTGCGATCTTTGCGAAAAAGGTTAAATTTCGGTAAGTCAGCAAGAACTTCAGTATCGGTGATGCCATTAGTGAGCCATGTTTCCGTAAGTATCAGCAAGTTACTAGCAGAATGAACACACAAGATTGGAGATGATTTCGCGTTTCGGAAGAAAACTACGTATGTTTGTGAAAATCGCCGAAAAGGAAAGATTAGGCTGGGGGGTAGCAGGTACATGAGCAGCTGGGGGCTGGCGGCGCAGCAACCGCTATGGTATCTCTTTTACAGATTGCGATGGTTCGTCGAAGATATATCGTCGGGAACCGATGAACAGGGTTTTGTATCGTAAAGAAAAACGGTTAGTCTTGCTTTTGGCAAATGTAACTTGGTGTTCGCGCACATTGCGAACGCGGCGTGAAAAATCTTCACCGATGGAGTAGTCAGTGTCCTTGAATTTGCGGCCATTAGCTAGAATTTCGTCCTACGTTTTGAAAAGTACGAATTTGGCAATTAACGGACGGCAGCGATCAAGCTCGTGGAGCCCAAGACGGTGAGTGCGGTCTATTGTTTTGGGGTCGAGGGTGATGTCCAAAAATTCGGAGCAATGGCGAATTAGTAGCTTTTCAGAGTCGGCCCACGTTTCAGATGGGTCAGGGTCCGGAATGTTGTAGAATATGAGGTTGTTTCGTCGTGATTGGTTTTCTGCTTCGTCTATGCGATCCTCGAGATCACAGAGCTGGCGAGTTGCCTGGGTGGTGTGAGTGCTTAGGCCTTCTATCTCTGTGCGTAGTGACTGTATGGTTTGGTAACGACCTTCAAGAGCGCTGATGCACCTGCTTAGATCAGAAATAAGGCTGTCTGTTGTTAGTAACTAGTTTTTGAGGTCTGTAACTTCCTCGATTATAGTCGACTGCCCGGCGGACAATTTTTTAAGTTCCGTAACTACAGTTTCGAGTGAGGCAGGGCCGGGGTTAGTCTCTATGTCGCCGGACAACAAAAGCAAGGAAATAATGACATCAGAGCACTCAGTGACAATGGCAAAGCAGCACTGCGGGCTCGGCAGCTGTATCAAAAAGTAATCACTAGATTTATTTGTGTAAAGACAACATGGCTTACTAACCTGCATGGCGAGGCAGAACGGGTTAAGCGACCGCATCGTGCACAGCCACCAAGCCCACAAAGCGACGCCGGTGGCCGAAGCTGCTTAAAAGCTGGAGCGAGAGAGGATGTTGATGGCGATGGTGTTTCCAACTGTCTGTCGAGGGTGCAGTGCACTGGTGAGGTCAGCGCACGATCGGGCGAAGCGGTGATGGCGCAAGGCTGGCACATATCGGTTCGGTTGAGAGCGGGTGTCCATTCCGGCGAGATGTCCGGTGGACAGGCAGCAGGAGGGGCGGGGAAAAGCGTGGTAATCCAGAGGGGAGCGGTCACCTGCTTGGCGAGGCAGAACGGGTTAAGGGACCGCATCGTGGCACAGCCGCCGAGCCCACAAAGCGACGCCGGTGGCCAAAGCTGCTTAAAAGCTGGAGCGGGAGAGGATGTTGATGGCGATGGTGTTTCCAACTGTCTGTCGAGGGTGCAGTGCACCGGTGAGGTCAGCGCACGATCGGGCGAAGCGGTGATGGCGCAAGGCTGGCACATATCGGTTCGGTTGAGAGCGGGCGTCCATTCCGGCGAGATGTCCGGTGGACAGGCAGCAAGAGGGGCGGGGAAAAGCGTGGTAATCCAGAGGGGAGCGATCACCTGCATGGCGAGGCAGAACGGGTTAAGGGACCGCATCGTGGCACAGCCACCGAGCCCACAAAGCGACGCCGGTGGCCGAAGCTGCTTAAAAGCTGGAGCGGGAGAGGATGTTGATGGCGATGGTGTTTCCAACTGTCTGTCGAGGGTGCAGTGCACCGGTGAGGTCAGCGCACGATCGGGCGAAGCGGTGATGGCGCAAGGCTGGCACATATCGGTTCGGTTGAGAGCGGGCGTCCATTCCGGCGAGATGTCCGGTGGACAGGCAGCAAGAGGGGCGGGGAAAAGCGTGGTAATCCAGAGGGGAGCGATCACCTGCATGGCGAGGCAGAACGGGTTAAGGGACCGCATCGTGGCACAGCCACCGAGCCCACAAAGCGACGCCAGTGGCCGAAGCTGCTTAAAAGCTGGCGCGGGAGAGGATGTTGATGGCGATGGTGTTTCCAACTGTCTGTCGAGGGTGCAGTGCACCGGTGAGGTCAGCGCACGATCGGACGAAGCGGTGATGGCGCAAGGCTGGCACATATCGGTTCGGTTGAGAGCGGGCGTCCATTCCGGCGAGATGTCCGGTGGACAGGCAGCAAGAGGGGCGGGGAAAAGCGTGGTAATCCAGAGGGGAGCGATCACCTGCATGGCGAGGCAGAACGGGTTAAGGGACCGCATCGTGGCACAGCCACCGAGCCCACAAAGCGACGCCAGTGGCCGAAGCTGCTTAAAAGCTGGCGCGGGAGAGGATGTTGATGGCGATGGTGTTTCCAACTGTCTGTCGAGGGTGCAGTGCACCGGTGAGGTCAGCGCACGATCGGACGAAGCGGTGATGGCGCAAGGCTGGCACATATCGGTTCGGTTGAGAGCGGGCGTCCATTCCGGCGAGATGTCCGGTGGACAGGCAGCAAGAGGGGCGGGGAAAAGCGTGGTAATCCAGAGGGGAGCGATCACCTGCATGGCGAGGCAGAACGGGTTAAGGGACCGCATCGTGGCACAGCCACCGAGCCCACAAAGCGACGCCAGTGGCCGAAGCTGCTTAAAAGCTGGCGCGGGAGAGGATGTTGATGGCGATGGTGTTTCCAACTGTCTGTCGAGGGTGCAGTGCACCGGTGAGGTCAGCGCACGATCGGACGAAGCGGTGATGGCGCAAGGCTGGCACATATCGGTTCGGTTGAGAGCGGGCGTCCATTCCGGCGAGATGTCCGGTGGACAGGCAGCAAGAGGGGCGGGGAAAAGCGTGGTAATCCAGAGGGGAGTGATCACCTGCATGGCGAGGCAGAACGGGTTAAGGGACCGCATCGTGGCACAGCCACCGAGCCCACAAAGCGACGCCGGTGGCCGAAGCTGGTTAAAAGCTGGAGCGGGAGAGGATGTTGATGGTGATGGTGTTTCGAACTGTCTGTCGAGGGTGCAGTGCACCGGTGAGGTCAGCGCACGATCGGACGAAGCGGTGATGGCGCAAGGCTGGCACATATCGGTTCGGTTGAGAGCGGGCGTCCATTCCGGCGAGATGTCCGGTGGACAGGCAGCAAGAGGGGCGGGGAAAAGCGTGGTAATCCAGAGGGGAGCGATCACCTGCATGGCGAGGCAGAACGGGTTAAGGGACCGCATCGTGGCACAGCCACCGAGCCCACAAAGCGACGCCGGTGGCCGAAGCTGGTTAAAAGCTGGAGCGGGAGAGGATGTTGGTGGTGATGGTGTTTCCAACTGTCTGTCGAGGGTGCAGTGCACCGGTGAGGTCAGCGCACGATCGGGCGAAGCGGTGATGGCGCAAGGCTGGCACATATCGGTTCGGTTGAGAGCGGGCGTCCATTCCGCCGAGATGTCCGGTGGACAGGCAGCAAGAGGGGCGGGTAAAAGCGTGGTAATCCAGAGGGGAGCGATCACCTGCATGGCGAGGCAGAACGGGTTAAGGGACCGCATCGTGGCACAGCCACCGAGCCCACAAAGCGACGACGGTGGCCGAAGCTGCTTAAAAGCTGGAGCGGGAGAGGATGTTGACGGCGATGGTGTTTCCAACTGTCTGTCGAGGGTGCAGTGCACCGGTGAGGTCAGCGCACGATCGGGCGAAGCGGTGATGGCGCAAGGCTGGCACATATCGGTTCGGTTGAGAGCGGGCGTCCATTCCGGCGAGATGTCCGGTGGACAGGCAGCAAGAGGGGCGGGTAAAAGCGTGGTAATCCAGAGGGGAGCGATCACCTGCATGGCGAGGCAGAACGGGTTAAGGGACCGCATCGTGGCACAGCCACCGAGCCCACAAAGCGACGCCGGTGGCCGAAGCTGCTTAAAAGCTGGAGCGGAAGAGGATGTTAGTGGCGATGGTGTTTCCAACTGTCTGTCGAGGGTGCAGTGCACCGGTGAGGTCAGCGCACGATCGGGCGAAGCGGTGATGGCGCAAGGCTGGCACATATCGGTTCGGTTGAGAGCGGGCGTCCATTCCGGCGAGATGTCCGGTGGACAGGCAGCAAGAGGGGCGGGGAAAAGCGTGGTAATCCAGAGGGGAGCGATCACCTGCATGGCGAGGCAGAACGGGTTAAGGGACCGCATCGTGGCACAGCCACCGAGCCCACAAAGCGACGCCGGTGGCCGAAGCTGGTTAAAAGCTGGAGCGGGAGAGGATGTTGATGGCGATGGTGTTTCCAACTGTCTGTCGAGGGTGCAGTGCACCGGTGAGGTCAGCGCACGATCGGGCGAAGCGGTGATGGCGCAAGGCTGGCACATATCGGTTCGGTTGAGAGCGGGCGTCCATTCCGGCGAGATGTCCGGTGGACAGGCAGCAAGAGGGGCGGGGAAAAGCGTGGTAATCCAGAGGGGAGCGATCACCTGCATGGCGAGGCAGAACGGGTTAAGGGACCGCATCGTGGCAGAGCCACCGAGCCCACAAAGCGACGCCAGTGGCCGAAGCTGCTTAAAAGCGGGCGCGGGAGAGGATGTTGATGGCGATGGTGTTTCCAACTGTCTGTCGAGGGTGCAGTGCACCGGTGAGGTCAGCGCACGATCGGACGAAGCGGTGATGGCGCAAGGCTGGCACATATCGGTTCGGTTGAGAGCGGGCGTCCATTCCGGCGAGATGTCCGGTGGACAGGCAGCAAGAGGGGCGGGGAAAAGCGTGGTAATCCAGAGGGGAGCGATCACCTGCATGGCGAGGCAGAACGGGTTAAGGGACCGCATCGTGGCACAGCCACCGAGCCCACAAAGCGACGCCAGTGGCCGAAGCTGCTTAAAAGCTGGCGCGGGAAAGGATGTTGATGGCGATGGTGTTTCCAACTGTCTGTCGAGGGTGCAGTGCACCGGTGAGGTCAGCGCACGATCGGACGAAGCGGTGATGGCGCAAGGCTGGCACATATCGGTTCGGTTGAGAGCGGGCGTCCATTCCGGCGAGATGTCCGGTGGACAGGCAGCAAGAGGGGCGGGGAAAAGCGTGGTAATCCAGAGGGGAGCGATCACCTGCATGGCGAGGCAGAACGGGTTAAGGGACCGCATCGTGGCACAGCCACCGAGCCCACAAAGCGACGCCAGTGGCCGAAGCTGCTTAAAAGCTGGCGCGGGAGAGGATGTTGATGGCGATGGTGTTTCCAACTGTCTGTCGAGGGTGCAGTGCACCGGTGAGGTCAGCGCACGATCGGACGAAGCGGTGATGGCGCAAGGCTGGCACATATCGGTTCGGTTGAGAGCGGGCGTCCATTCCGGCGAGATGTCCGGTGGACAGGCAGCAAGAGGGGCGGGGAAAAGCGTGGTAATCCAGAGGGGAGTGATCACCTGCATGGCGAGGCAGAACGGGTTAAGGGACCGCATCGTGGCACAGCCACCGAGCCCACAAAGCGACGCCGGTGGCCGAAGCTGGTTAAAAGCTGGAGCGGGAGAGGATGTTGATGGTGATGGTGTTTCGAACTGTCTGTCGAGGGTGCAGTGCACCGGTGAGGTCAGCGCACGATCGGACGAAGCGGTGATGGCGCAAGGCTGGCACATATCGGTTCGGTTGAGAGCGGGCGTCCATTCCGGCGAGATGTCCGGTGGACAGGCAGCAAGAGGGGCGGGGAAAAGCGTGGTAATCCAGAGGGGAGCGATCACCTGCATGGCGAGGCAGAACGGGTTAAGGGACCGCATCGTGGCACAGCCACCGAGCCCACAAAGCGACGCCGGTGGCCGAAGCTGGTTAAAAGCTGGAGCGGGAGAGGATGTTGGTGGTGATGGTGTTTCCAACTGTCTGTCGAGGGTGCAGTGCACCGGTGAGGTCAGCGCACGATCGGGCGAAGCGGTGATGGGGCAAGGCTGGCACATATCGGTTCGGTTGAGAGCGGGCGTCCATTCCGGCGAGATGTCCGGTGGACAGGCAGCAAGAGGGGCGGGTAAAAGCGTGGTAATCCAGAGGGGAGCGATCACCTGCATGGCGAGGCAGAACGGGTTAAGGGACCGCATCGTGGCACAGCCACCGAGCCCACAAAGCGACGCCGGTGGCCGAAGCTGCTTAAAAGCTGGAGCGGGAGAGGATGTTGACGGCGATGGTGTTTCCAACTGTCTGTCGAGGGTGCAGTGCACCGGTGAGGTCAGCGCACGATCGGGCGAAGCGGTGATGGCGCAAGGCTGGCACATATCGGTTCGGTTGAGAGCGGGCGTCCATTCCGGCGAGATGTCCGGTGGACAGGCAGCAAGAGGGGCGGGGAAAAGCGTGGTAATCCAGAGGGGAGCGATCACCTGCATGGCGAGGCAGAACGGGTTAAGGGACCGCATCGTGGCACAGCCACCGAGCCCACAAAGCGACGCCGGTGGCCGAAGCTGGTTAAAAGCTGGAGCTGGAGAGGATGTTGGGGGTGATGGTGTTTCCAACTGTCTGTCGAGGGTGCAGTGCACCGGTGAGGTCAGCGTACGATCGGGCGAAGCGGTGATGGCGCAAGGCTGGCACATATCGGTTCGGTTGAGAGCGGGCGTCCATTCCGGCGAGATGTCCGGTGGACAGGCAGCAAGAGGGGCGGGTAAAAGCGTGGTAATCCAGAGGGGAGCGATCACCTGCATGGCGAGGCAGAACGGGTTAAGGGACCGCATCGTGGCACAGCCACCGAGCCCACAAAGCGACGCCGGTGGCCGAAGCTGGTTAAAAGCTGGAGCGGGAGAGGATGTTGATGGTGATGGTGTTTCGAACTGTCTGTCGAGGGTGCAGTGCACCGGTGAGGTCAGCGCACGATCGGACGAAGCGGTGATGGCGCAAGGCTGGCACATATCGGTTCGGTTGAGAGCGGGCGTCCATTCCGGCGAGATGTCCGGTGGACAGGCAGCAAGAGGGGCGGGGAAAAGCGTGGTAATCCAGAGGGGAGCGATCACCTGCATGGCGAGGCAGAACGGGTTAAGGGACCGCATCGTGGCACAGCCACCGAGCCCACAAAGCGACGCCGGTGGCCGAAGCTGGTTAAAAGCTGGAGCGGGAGAGGATGTTGGTGGTGATGGTGTTTCCAACTGTCTGTCGAGGGTGCAGTGCACCGGTGAGGTCAGCGCACGATCGGGCGAAGCGGTGATGGCGCAAGGCTGGCACATATCGGTTCGGTTGAGAGCGGGCGTCCATTCCGGCGAGATGTCCGGTGGACAGGCAGCAAGAGGGGCGGGGAAAAGCGTGGTAATCCAGAGGGGAGCGATCACCTGCATGGCGAGGCAGAACGGGTTAAGGGACCGCATCGTGGCACAGCCACCGAGCCCACAAAGCGACGCCGGTGGCCGAAGCTGGTTAAAAGCTGGAGCGGGAGAGGATGTTGATGGCGATGGTGTTTCCAACTGTCTGTCGAGGGTGCAGTGCACCGGTGAGGTCAGCGCACGATCGGGCGAAGCGGTGATGGCGCAAGGCTGGCACATATCGGTTCGGTTGAGAGCGGGCGTCCATTCCGGCGAGATGTCCGGTGGACAGGCAGCAAGAGGGGCGGGGAAAAGCGTGGTAATCCAGAGGGGAGCGATCACCTGCATGGCGAGGCAGAACGGGTTAAGGGACCGCATCGTGGCAGAGCCACCGAGCCCACAAAGCGACGCCAGTGGCCGAAGCTGCTTAAAAGCGGGCGCGGGAGAGGATGTTGATGGCGATGGTGTTTCCAACTGTCTGTCGAGGGTGCAGTGCACCGGTGAGGTCAGCGCACGATCGGACGAAGCGGTGATGGCGCAAGGCTGGCACATATCGGTTCGGTTGAGAGCGGGCGTCCATTCCGGCGAGATGTCCGGTGGACAGGCAGCAAGAGGGGCGGGGAAAAGCGTGGTAATCCAGAGGGGAGCGATCACCTGCATGGCGAGGCAGAACGGGTTAAGGGACCGCATCGTGGCACAGCCACCGAGCCCACAAAGCGACGCCAGTGGCCGAAGCTGCTTAAAAGCTGGCGCGGGAAAGGATGTTGATGGCGATGGTGTTTCCAACTGTCTGTCGAGGGTGCAGTGCACCGGTGAGGTCAGCGCACGATCGGACGAAGCGGTGATGGCGCAAGGCTGGCACATATCGGTTCGGTTGAGAGCGGGCGTCCATTCCGGCGAGATGTCCGGTGGACAGGCAGCAAGAGGGGCGGGGAAAAGCGTGGTAATCCAGAGGGGAGCGATCACCTGCATGGCGAGGCAGAACGGGTTAAGGGACCGCATCGTGGCACAGCCACCGAGCCCACAAAGCGACGCCAGTGGCCGAAGCTGCTTAAAAGCTGGCGCGGGAGAGGATGTTGATGGCGATGGTGTTTCCAACTGTCTGTCGAGGGTGCAGTGCACCGGTGAGGTCAGCGCACGATCGGACGAAGCGGTGATGGCGCAAGGCTGGCACATATCGGTTCGGTTGAGAGCGGGCGTCCATTCCGGCGAGATGTCCGGTGGACAGGCAGCAAGAGGGGCGGGGAAAAGCGTGGTAATCCAGAGGGGAGTGATCACCTGCATGGCGAGGCAGAACGGGTTAAGGGACCGCATCGTGGCACAGCCACCGAGCCCACAAAGCGACGCCGGTGGCCGAAGCTGGTTAAAAGCTGGAGCGGGAGAGGATGTTGATGGTGATGGTGTTTCGAACTGTCTGTCGAGGGTGCAGTGCACCGGTGAGGTCAGCGCACGATCGGACGAAGCGGTGATGGCGCAAGGCTGGCACATATCGGTTCGGTTGAGAGCGGGCGTCCATTCCGGCGAGATGTCCGGTGGACAGGCAGCAAGAGGGGCGGGGAAAAGCGTGGTAATCCAGAGGGGAGCGATCACCTGCATGGCGAGGCAGAACGGGTTAAGGGACCGCATCGTGGCACAGCCACCGAGCCCACAAAGCGACGCCGGTGGCCGAAGCTGGTTAAAAGCTGGAGCGGGAGAGGATGTTGGTGGTGATGGTGTTTCCAACTGTCTGTCGAGGGTGCAGTGCACCGGTGAGGTCAGCGCACGATCGGGCGAAGCGGTGATGGGGCAAGGCTGGCACATATCGGTTCGGTTGAGAGCGGGCGTCCATTCCGGCGAGATGTCCGGTGGACAGGCAGCAAGAGGGGCGGGTAAAAGCGTGGTAATCCAGAGGGGAGCGATCACCTGCATGGCGAGGCAGAACGGGTTAAGGGACCGCATCGTGGCACAGCCACCGAGCCCACAAAGCGACGCCGGTGGCCGAAGCTGCTTAAAAGCTGGAGCGGGAGAGGATGTTGACGGCGATGGTGTTTCCAACTGTCTGTCGAGGGTGCAGTGCACCGGTGAGGTCAGCGCACGATCGGGCGAAGCGGTGATGGCGCAAGGCTGGCACATATCGGTTCGGTTGAGAGCGGGCGTCCATTCCGGCGAGATGTCCGGTGGACAGGCAGCAAGAGGGGCGGGGAAAAGCGTGGTAATCCAGAGGGGAGCGATCACCTGCATGGCGAGGCAGAACGGGTTAAGGGACCGCATCGTGGCACAGCCACCGAGCCCACAAAGCGACGCCGGTGGCCGAAGCTGGTTAAAAGCTGGAGCTGGAGAGGATGTTGGGGGTGATGGTGTTTCCAACTGTCTGTCGAGGGTGCAGTGCACCGGTGAGGTCAGCGTACGATCGGGCGAAGCGGTGATGGCGCAAGGCTGGCACATATCGGTTCGGTTGAGAGCGGGCGTCCATTCCGGCGAGATGTCCGGTGGACAGGCAGCAAGAGGGGCGGGTAAAAGCGTGGTAATCCAGAGGGGAGCGATCACCTGCATGGCGAGGCAGAACGGGTTAAGGGACCGCATCGTGGCACAGCCACCGAGCCCACAAAGCGACGCCGGTGGCCGAAGCTGCTTAAAAGCTGGAGCGGGAGAGGATGTTGATGGCGATGGTGTTTCCAACTGTCTGTCGAGGGTGCAGTGCACCGGTGAGGTCAGCGCACGATCGGGCGAAGCGGTGATGGCGCAAGGCTGGCACATATCGGTTCGGTTGAGAGCGGGCGTCCATTCCGGCGAGATGTCCGGTGGACAGACAGCAAGAGGGGCGGGGAAAAGCGTGGTAATCCAGAGGGGAGCGATCACCTGCATGGCGAGGCAGAACGGGTTAAGGGACCGCATCGTGGCACAGCCACCGAGCCCACAAAGCGACGCCGGTGGCCGAAGCTGGTTAAAAGCTGGAGCGGGAGAGGATGTTGATGGTGATGGTGTTTCCAACTGTCTGTCGAGGGTGCAGTGCACCGGTGAGGTCAGCGCACGATCGGGCGAAGCGGTGATGGCGCAAGGCTGGCACATATCGGTTCGGTTGAGAGCGGGCGTCCATTCCGGCGAGATGTCCGGTGGACAGGCAGCAAGAGGGGCGGGGAAAAGCGTGGTAATCCAGAGGAGAGCGATCACCTGCATGGCGAGGCAGAACGGGTTAAGGGACCGCATCGTGGCACAGCCACCGAGCCCACAAAGCGACGCAGGTGGCCGAAGCTGCTTAAAAGCTGGAGCGGGAGAGGATGTTGATGGCGATGGTGTTTCCAACTGTCTGTCGAGAGTGCAGTGCACCGGTGAGGTCAGCGCACGATCGGGCGAAGCGGTGATGGCGCAAGGCTGGCACATATCGGTTCGGTTGAGAGCGGGCGTCCATTCCGGCGAGATGTCCGGTGGACAGACAGCAAGAGGGGCGGGGAAAAGCGTGGTAATCCAGAGGGGAGCGATCACCTGCATGGCGAGGCAGAACGGGTTAAGGGACCGCATCGTGGCACAGCCACCGAACCCACAAAGCGACGCCGGTGGCCGAAGATGGTTAAAAGCTGGCGCGGGAGAGGATGTTGATGGAGATGGTGTTTCCAACTGCCTGTCGAGGGTGCAGTGCACCGGTGAGGTCAGCGCACGATCGGGCGAAGCGGTGATGGCGCAAGGCTGGCACATATCGGTTCGGTTGAGAGCGGGCGTCCATTCCGGCGAGATGTCCGGTGGACAGGCAGCAAGAGGGGCGGGGAAAAGCGTGGTAATCCAGAGGGGAGCGATCCCCTGCATGGCGAGGCAGAACGGGTTAAGCGACCGTTCGTGCCACAGCCACCGAGCCCACAAAGCGACGCCGGTGTCGCCGCTCACCGTCGCGACGCCTGCAAGCTGCAGGCGCCCCCCTGCGGGGGAAACAACCTCCTTCGTCTACCTTATAACCAGTGGGGGGTTGAGCGTCTTACACCTTGGTCAGTTAGGCCAGGAGGTCCAATTAAAAGTCTGCCAGGCTGCAGAGTAGCATCACATCACATAGACACCATCGTGGAGGTATCTCTGTGGGACGAGAGAGACAATCTTTTGAGTCAACTAGATGTCCCACATGGTATTTCAGACATTGTAGAGGTGAACAAAGCCTCGAAAACCTCTAGAAAATCTGCAAATCAGGACTGGGAAAACTGGCTTCTACGTTAAGACTCAGGTTCCTTTAGGAGGCAGTCACTTGGCACTAAGTGGCTTAATACATGCTCAAAGTACCTAAAGGATTGGGATTGAATAAAAACATTATGGTTAAGAGCAGATCTCTATCGAAACAGGTCTTGATCCAACACCGTCAACCCGGCCCTGTAGACGATGTAAATTACAACCCGAAACTGCAGCGCACATTTTTGGCATCTGTAAGCCTGTTCACCTCCCTAGAGGTGCACGTCATATTTCATTTCCAGTGCCATTGTTTCTAAGCTTAGAGAGATTCATCCCGGTGCCCAGTTGACAAGTGAAAAACTGTTCACCGAGCGTGTGGGGACTCAGATCAAACCTGATACCATTGTGGAGCTGCTGCATGCTCGTATGTACATTTTAGATGTGGCAGTAACCTGAGACAACGGCACCGAGATATTGGACCGCCTGTGCAAGCACAAGAGAGACAAGTATAGGACAAGTATAAGTTTTTGCTTTTTCTCGTTCCTTTTAACTCTTTTGCTAATTCCTACATCGAGGCTTTTCCGCCACGTTTTCGACACTCACTGGCATGCTTTTTAAGCCTTCCTAGTGTCATTCTAGACCTGCTCTAGCGTGTTTTTTTGCGTGTCTCCTTTGTGTTAGCACGTGGTCGCTACTCTTTTTCTTTGAATTCTTCTTTCCCTCCCACAGTAACATTGTTCGCCCCTGCACTCTCTAAAGTATCTCTGGATCAGATTCTGCTTATTCGTCATCAATCTTGTCATTCTAGACCTGCTCTAGCGTGTTTTTTTGCGTGTCTCTTTTGTCCGTGTTACTTCTCTCCGCATTTTCTTTTCTTTCTCCGTATCTCTCTCTCTCTCTTTGTGCCTTCCTAACCCTTCCCACTCCACTGCCTTGTCTTTGCTTAGTTTGCCCACGCTTTCCTCTGCCCATATGTTAACTCCTTTTCTCTATCCTTTTCACTGATTATTTCCCTTCCCGCCTTTTCTCTCGGGCTTCTTTCTCTTTGTGCCTCGCTTACCCTCACTCGCAGGGGGTCCCATACCACTATGGGGGACCACTCCGAGGGAAGCGAGCCGCAACCCAACACTGGCCACGCCCCCCGCAGCCTGTGGCGCACGCCCTACCACCAGCGGCTAGCTAGTGTGGAGGGTGAATGCCGCTTCATCCCGCGCCACCTTCGCCTGCGGGTGGGACTCCTCCTGGGGGAATACAACAGGGGACAACGAGCCCTCGAAACGGCCAACTTCCCGGGCCTCTAAAGAACCCTCCCCTACCATCAACGGTCAGCCTAGCTGACGAGGACTCCCTGGATGCCTCCCTTGCCTCCAGGCCCCCGTCCCGTTCTCGATCGCAGATGGTGACGCTTCAGCGGGCCCAATACCTGAAGGAGCACCCAGACCAGCTCCCAGGTACCAGGCGCCAGTCTAAGAAGCCACGCGGCGCCAAGCCCAGACCCAATAACGCGACGGCGGACACACAGGAGCAGGTGAGCCCTTCTGCGGAAGTCACCCATCTCACCGATTCCCCTGCAGGAGCCTCCCACGAGGAGCCAGGCCAGCCCCCTGCTGAGCCAGTCAGCCTTGCGGACGCTGCTGCCCCAAGCACAACCCCCGCTGCCAGCGCCAAACGCTCCACTGCCCTGCAGTCCCTGCTGGTTGCGGCCACCCAGCAGCTCCACCCACAGTCCTCTAATGCCAGTGCCCAATCACCATTCGAGGCCCAGCCTGAGGACTCTCTCCCTTCCTCCTCTGTCCAGGAAAATGCGCAGGTAGGCAGGGAGGCTGCCCCTTCTCACTCCTTCCCTCCTGAAGCACGCAGCCAGCAACTCCGCGGCCAGAAAGGTTGGGTCCCGGTCCAGCGCAAGGCCAGGCGCGCCCAGCGGCTCGGAGACGTCCCCGCTACTCAACGGTGCTATTCCAGCCCCTTCAGAGGTCCCTCTCTCTCCGTGACGTGGTGAGGGAGGACTACAGCGCCTTCCTCTACTCCCTGCCTGGTGTCCTGGAGGTCTGGATCAACCGGCGGCGTAACATCATCGCTGCCGACGTCGCCTTTGAGGAGTCCCTGGCCGGTCTCATGGGCCTAAGAGCGCTCCTCAGCGTGCCGGTCAGGCCCTTCGACGCATCTCGACCAGACGGCTGCCTCGGCACCGTCTTCGGCGTGTATCCTGCGGTGCCAGACAGGGACATCGCGGACACCATCGAGGCCACCGTCGATATCCAGAGTATTCGGCGCACCGCGGCGCCGTGGCTACACTGTGACCATCCGGTTTGAAGCTGCCCCGCCTGACCAGGTCCTGATCGCTGGGATGCTGTTCCGGGGTCGCCCCTTCAAGGCCCGGCCCCTGCTGTGCTCCCAGTGTGGCGGCTTCAATCATGTGGCTGCCTCCTGCACGAGACCTCAGCGCTGCACTTTCTGCAGTCGCCCTCACCACCGTAGGTCCTGCACTGCACAGACCCCCAGGTGCCTCCACTGCAGAGGGCATCACAGCGCAGTGGACCACACCTGCCCCCACTGGGATGAGCAGAGCCAGGTAACCACTGCCCTCCGGAGGACAGTCAACCCTGCCGCCCGCCATGCAGTCATGGCCGATGTGCCCCAGCAGCAGCCCCACCGGGAGCAAAGGTCCCCGTCAACCAGGACAACCGGCGGCCTCAGCTACGCAATGGCCTTGCGGTCACGGAGCTCCAGGCCCTCCCGCCCTACTGCTCAGGCTCGAGCCCCTACCCAGGCCACTGCCCAGGACGCCCAGCAGACGGTGACTGCTGCCCTGCTGTTGGCTATCCAGATCCTCCTGCCACAGCTGCTCCTAACTCAGGGGCTCGTCGGCTGTGTGAGGCAGCTCTCGCTGGAGCGAGCCCCACAAACGGCAGTCATTGCCAGGCGTAAAGGTCCCTGGGCACGGCCGCACGTTCTTCAGTGGAACATGAATTCCCTGCGTGCGCGCCACGCCGAGCTCAGGGACCTCCTGTTGCAGGGCACATTAAATCTTGATGTGCTTGCCTTGCAGAAGACGCGCGTCCCAGTCGATGCCGCCCGCCTCCCTGGGTACGCGGGCTATGCAGGCCGCTCCAGCTGCGCACTGCAGACCTGCAGCGCGGCCCTCTGCCTGGACAGCTGTCACCCGCAGGAGAGGCCTCGTGCTGGCATCTACGTGCGGAGCAACCTGCCCCACACCATCCTGGACGTGGCCTCCCCAGACATGGGTCCGATGGAAGTCTCCGCCATCCGCGTCCGCCTCGATGACACGGACACATCGGTGGCCTCGGTCTATGTCCCCCCCCCCCGCGTCCCCTGGGACCCTTCTTGCCTAACAGCGCTTTACTCCTGCCTAGGCAAGGATGCTCTAATCTGTGGCGATTTTAATGCTTACCACAGAGACTGGGGCAGCCAGACAACCACCTTGCACCGCGTAGAAGAAAAAAACTTTTGCTTTTCACTAATCCCGTGGAAATGTGCCAGTTTCACTTTACTCCTTCCAAATAAACTATTGTGTCTAAACAAAATTAATAGCGCTAAAATAATTCCCAAATAATAATGATTTCAAATGAAATCACTGGGACCTGCACGCCCTATTGTAGAATAATCAGCGCAGTCGTATTTGAGATACCTGTGACTGCCTGTGTTGTGTAACGGTTGCCTCTTTCGCAGTCAATATGTAACAATAGACTTTTTTTTCGAAGAAGATGCGTACATACAGCGCAAGCACTTTTCATACGGCAAGAAAGAAGCTTCATGAGCGGCCCACCATACGTGTTGAGGTGTCGACTGATGCGATGATGAAGAAATTGCATCCATCGCACGTAGAGCAGCAACAATCTAAAGGCAAACCATAACACAAAAGAATTGAGCCTCTATGGAATATCGTTTATGCCAACAAATTTGAAAGTATAGGACGATGCAGAACCAAGTTGTAGTGCAACTACACGAAGATTGGATGTCATACCGCTTTCCACCTCTGAATAGCTAATCAACTCGCCCAAAATTTCGTATTGTGCAACCATAAAAGTCATCACAGAAAAATCGTTACTGCGGATGTAACACGATACTGCTAAACAAGGCAGAAATTTTGAATAGGGATTACGATTGAAAGAAGGATCTTCAACGTACGAATACTTCAAATGCTTCTACATCGACTTAATCTTTAATATGTTTGCATTACAAATTTTTAGTTTCTGTAGTAAGTAGATGCTGTGAGCTCGATGCTGGAAATCTCGATACTGGCAGCGTGGCTACACTGCCACTTACACGGCATATCTATAAAGAACCAGTGCTTGTCTTGAACCAACTCAAGAATTCCGCTTTAACTGGACCACACACCGGCTCGGACACAATCAGAAAAAAAACAAGTACAAGCTGTGAGTTATGCCTTCGTCGTATATTCTAGGTAAGAGCTTTGGCATCCTCTACTACCGCAGACACTAGCGTAGTTTCAAAGCAAATTATATTTATTTAAATTTTTAATATTGTTACAAAAGCACAGCATTTTGCAGCCCTTTAGTCCCAATGATTCCAGTTGGAATCATGCAAAAAAGTTTTAAAGAACCGACAAGAGTTTAATTTTCTAAGTTTCTAAAGTTATCCTTCTCCTACTTATGCTAGTTCCTGGATATCGATTTTTTTATTGAACACTTTAAATTTGAGGCCGGAAAGTGTTAGGCACAGCTGCCAAGAAGAGGTAGCTTGTGGTTTTGAATTTTAACCGGGAAACTAATTACTGGACAAAGTGTGCATGGCAGATTCATCAGACTCTATCAAGGGAGCAACAAATTCTGTCGTCGCAGATGTTTCATTTGATGGCGCCCCAAGGAAGTCACGAACATTCTATGCAGCGCATGTAACTTCCTCGCAAAATGCAGCAATTGAAACAGTTCCGCAGCACAAAGTCGCGAAGTAGAATTTGCAAATTCGTGACCGTGCAGAAACAGAGTGCTCCTATTTCGGCCAAGCCTGCTTTTGTTAATCATGCTCTTTAGATCAGAACGAAACAGGGTGGCATCGTAAGCGCACGCTTAAGTCTTAATTATGCGCTCTACTATCGAGAAGCCCCAATTACCTTTGTTTTCGAAGGCACTGAGCTATAAGAGCTGGAGATGTATAACGGCAGTTACAAAAGTGATGTCGGACAGGTGAGAAATAAAATATATTGGTAAGCCCTTGGTGGTCTGCAACGCCAGTGTTCCCACGAGGCCCTAGTTGAGAGGGGGTGGGCGAATGAGAGGGTGCTCGCGCATTCTCATACCATATGGGCGTCCTTCATAGCCTGAGTTGCTTTGGGACGTTTAACACCACAAAAAGAAACCAATCATACGATGTTTAGGTTTAGGTGGTTTAATGTCCGAAAGTGACTAAGGCTAGAGTTTTCTGAAGGAGACGAAGACCTAGTGGGTGGCTACGTGTCTGCTTTGTAGTGCTAGCTCAGGCATGAGAAGACATACACATCTGATGATTTATAAAATATACGTTCGCCCAAATTTGGAGTTCGGGTGTGTTTTATTCCCGGGAGCTCCTGCCTATAAACTTCGCCCTTTTGTGCTGTTAGAGCGTGAGGCGTTGCGCCTTTGTCTTGGGCTTCCAAAATATGTCGCCAATGCTGTTCTGCACCTTGAGGCGCGAATGCCATCGTGATCAGCTAGGTTTCGCCTTTTAACAGTTCAAACATTTTTAAAATTGTGCGACTCACCTCTTCACGCTTCCAGTATAATATTTCTTAGTCAACCTTCCGCCTTTTTCAGTGCTGCCTGGTCTCGTTTTCATACCCCACAGATATGTTACGTGCAGTCCCTCCTTGATCCCATAAATAGTCATTTCACAGATGTCCGCCAAATGTATAACAACTCATCTGTCCAGATTGAATTCGATGACATTTTCCCATCGAATGCAAAGCTGCAGCCCTTCCCGCTTCTTCAGGGTCTGTTGCAGGACCACCTAAGGTCCTTCCCCTCTCATGTTCTTATTGCTACCGATGCCTCGCAGGATCGTGAGAAGGCAGGTGTGGGAATTTTTTCGCCTTCACTGGATTGGTCTTTTTCTCTCCGTCTTCCTGACTTCACTCCCATTTTTCTGGCTGAATTCTTAGCAGTAATCTTAGCCTTACGAAAATTAGAAACTACCGTTGCCCAGGTTGTGGTTATGACAGACTCTCTGTCCATTTGCTCTTCCTTATCCTCACCCACTGAGTCTCGGGCATTACGCCTCTTTAAGTTCCTGATTCCGCTCCATCTAAATTCGGTAGGGTTGCTTTGGGTACCAGGTCACATGGGTTTTCACTTAAATGAGGTTGCAGATTCCTTAGCTAGAGCCTCTCTCTGCGGCTCAATTGTTGCTGTCCTACCAACGTGTGCATATACAGCTGCGGTGAGGTTTCGCAGCTACACAATATTTCACGAATTTGCTGCCTCGACTCTTACACCATCTCCCGAATATCAGCATCTTCTGCATCCTTGGAGTAGCAAAGTCTGGCGCTCACGCAGACTAGAGGTCTCTTTCACGCGCTTGCGTTGGCGGGTTCCACTTCTAAATTTCTACCTTCATAGATCTGGCCGGGCGGCTTCCCCCACTGTGCCCTTTTTTGCCGAACCTGAGACAATAGATCATTTCCTGCTGTTCTGCCGCCGCTTCTCTCATTTGAGGAAGCGTCTTTTGCAAATTCCATTTCATCAACTGGGCTTGCCTGTGTCCACCGCGGTTCTTTCAATTGGCGCTTCTTTGCTTGGACGAAGCGACAGGAGTGAGCGCTCTGCTGTGCAAAATTTTCTTAAAGAAACGCAGCGCCTCCCATTCTAATTCCTTCTCCCCGCTCTCAGTCAGTACGGCATTGGAACATTACAGGCATTGTATACTATTATGCACATTAAGCCATTGTCCCGTCTTCGATCTCCAAGTTAACAGGACCCCTGTCCTTCCATCTTCTAATCTATCAGGCTACATCCTATTACCACTCCTTTTCCCGTCAAAGCTTTCCTGTATTTAGCAATTAACCGCCTGTGTCTTGGCCGCTCCCCCGTAGTGGGTATGTGCCAGCAACGTCTGAGGCCTTCCTTCCTTTC
>JARKHS020031522.1:102500-127643 GCA_030143305.2 Amblyomma americanum | reverse complement strand
AAAGACCAGCAACTTACCTACGTATTCCCTTAACAATAACTCTCCTCAATATGTCGCGTCATACAAGTACCTGGACACTGATATCACTTCCAACCTCAGCTAGAAAACTCACGTCGGAATCATTGTCCACAAACCTAACCGCGTACTAGCATCTCTAAGACGCAACTTTCAAACTGAGACCCGGGTATTAATAAGTTGATGGCCAAAAGTACTGAAGAAAATCTGTTAGACGACAATAAGTTTTGTATCGTGTTTTCCTACAGGAGTGTGTGTGATATCTGCACGTGCATGCGTATACAGTGCCCCATAAACAGCGTGAGAGACCAGCCTTGACGCGTATCTCTGAGTCATGCGTTCGTGTGTGGATCTTGCTTTTCGTCTTTGTCTCTTTTCGCGCTGTATTCGCCAAATGTGCATGTGCAAAGGCCATGTTGTCACGTGCGCTAGCTTCTGTGTGCGTGGACGTGGAAGTAGCGTGCGTAGCTAAGTGCATTATGACATCATCAAGTGCCGTCTTCACTCTCTCCCACCGTTTGTCCTTCCCTCTTTCTCTTCGCCTGTTCATTCGGCTCACCTCTCCAACTTTCATGAGGGCTTTCAGCGGCGCCCATACAAGCAGCGTTCATGCCGTACACTGAGCTTCGATCTTGAGCATTCTTCGAGCAGTCAAGCTAAATCGGGCACGTGCTTATGACTGCCGATGTGTGCCTCCAAGACACTCACTTCTACTCTCACTGCCTAGAAGCATGCCATGGCTACCTAGACTGCGGTTAAAACCTCGCGGGAACACAGTAAACATCTCGCTCGGATCCCTTATAACCACCTCGACAACCTTCCTGTTACGAGGCCACCTAACGTCAGCGAGGAAGCGTTAATGTACCCTGCCTGTATTTATCCTGCACTACCTAATATTTTAGTGTTCTTTTTTTTCATGTTGCAACTATTCTGTCCCATTTTCTCTCGATGCTGAGTACATCTGTCAAAATCAGTGAAGCTCATCCTTCTGCCATCACAGTATACACCCGCCTCAAGACCGTCCTCTCCATTATGCAGCCTTACCATCCTCGTGTGCGTCTTTCTATCAGAAAAGGAAGTAGATTTGCCGTCGTCAGCAAAGGCCACGCTTGAATACCTGCATGAGGACTAGGCACTCCGTAGAGCACGCCTGCACAGACGGCTCAGTTAACTCACTAGTTATTCGGGCTAGGTAGTCATCTCCGCAAAGACGACCGCAATCAAGGTAAACACATCGTGCCAGAGTCCTTTGACGGATGCAGAACTAGCAGCTCTTCGATACGCAGTTGAGCATATAAATCATGAAAGCCCTCCGTAATGGTATTTTCTCCGACTCAAAATCAGCCGCCCAAGGCTTTCAAGCTGCTCTTCACCGCAAATCCTATGAACAATTAGTCACGGAACTTTTAGAGCTAAGCCCCTCTGCCAACAATAAAGAACACGGACACTGAGGAATGAAAAAAAATATTTATACGCAGATAAGGCCGCAAGTGCCCACTGTGACGGTGTTTGTGTACTACTCCAAACTTTTAGAGTGGATAATGCAATTGGTGGACTTAGAATGCTTTCACGAGAGATCATCCTTTCTTTACTACAAAATTCGGGCCAGTTTTTGAACACACGTCTGCGTTCTCTAGACTCTAACCTGCAGTTCCTACTTCCACCCTGCGTGCCACGACATGAAGAAGCTTTTTTTGTCGCCTTTATCTTGGCGTCGAGTTCGCGAATCAGTAATCATCATCAACAGCATAACTATGCCCACTGATAGAGAAATACGCCTCGAATAATTCTCTAATTAGCTTGGTCCTGTGACAGCTCCGGCCGCCTTATCACTGCAAACTTCCTAATTGCAGAAGCGCACCCAACTTCAGCAGCCCTCTGCTTCGCTTGCCTTCTCTTAGAACCCAGTAAGTTGCCCTTAACAGCGAGCGGTTGTCTTGTCTTCGTATTACATGCCCTGCCCAGGTCCATTTCTTCTTCTTGATTTCGACTAGGATGCCATTAATTCGCGTTTGTTCCCTGATCCACTCTGCTCTCTTCCTATATCTTAACACTGCACAAATTTTGCTTTCCATAGCTCACTGCGTTGTAATCAATTTAAGTTGAACCCTTCGTTAGCCTCCGCGTTTCTGTCCCATAGGTAAGTACGAGTAAGATGCAGTTGTTATATACTTTTTATATGCTTTTCTCATGAGGGATACTCGTAGACTACCATTCATGTTAGGAGAGTACCAGACAAATGCGCTCTACCCCATTCTTATTCTTCTATCTATTTCATCTTAGAGGTCCTGATCTGGGGTCCCTACCAACCATAAGTAGATGTATTTGCTTAGCACTTCCAGTGCCTGGCTACCTATAACTACGGTTTCGTTCCGAGACTATTGAACGTTACTTTAATTTTCTGCATGTTAATTTTTTGACCCTCCGTTCTGCTCTGCCTGTCTAAGTCATTGATCATGCTTTTCAGTTCACATCTTCAGTGACTTAGCAAGGCAATGCCATCAACGAATCCAAGCTTATTAAGGTTTTCTCAATTAATTCTTATTTCCAACTGTTCCCAATCCAGGTTTCTGAATACCTCCTGTAAACATGCGGTGAATAGTTTTAGAGACACCCTGTCTCCCTGCCTGATGCGCTTTCTAACTGGGATTTTATTGCTCTCTTTATGGAGGATTATGTTAGCTGTGCAGCCGCTGTAGACATCTTCCAGTATTTTTGCATAAGGTTCTTCTACTCCTTGATTCCGTAATTCCTGCAGCACAGTAGAATGCTTCCTTGAACCACAACTACTTAGCTATCAATATGGCTGATAAACCTAAGTGTGCTAGCTGCAGGTGTGACGAGACGATAGAACATATTATCTGTGCATATTCTGCATTTAGCGCTGAAATACAATCACTATGCCTTGCACTTAGCCTTCGTGATCCGTGCCCGCTGATGAAGATTCTCGGGCGGTGTCCGCAGCGATCGTCTGCTCTGAAGGCCTGTCAGGCTGTGTTTCATTTTTTCGTGGAGTCATACCTGCTCAATACGCTACTAATTTGCCATACGCAGTCTTTATTTCCTTCTAAATGCGAGGGTATTAAAAGCCTCTTCGGGAGAAAAATATGTCGTCACTCATAGATTCGCCTATTGACTTGGAAGGAAGTAACTTCACCAGACAGGATACTTCCCATTTGCTAGAGAGAAGTGACGTCCCCAAACCAGAAGCGATGTCATTTACGGTAAAGGTATCAGCAGCTTCAAATGCTATCGCAGTGCTAACACATAGGATAATTAGGTGTCCCTGTAAATTTTTCTATTCCGTTCTCTTCTGTACTTTTTTGTACACAAACTTTCAGATTTTGGTTAAAAAAAAACAAGACGGAAGATTAGTGAAAAGCGCGCGGAATAAGTTAAGAGAGGAAGTGTGGTTAGGGAGCTCACATCTCAAAACCTCGCTCACGGTGCGAGACGCAGAGGGAGGAGGCTTCGGATTAAATTTAAGCGCGCGACTCCTTCTTTATATTTTATACTTTCCTTTTATTTATTTATTTTGCAGCATAAATCTTGTCACACGTGTGGTTTAGCATTTCGCTCTCATCAAATTCGGCGCCGGACACGATGGAGCTGAAATAGCCCACCGCTCGAAAGCAAGGCTCCATAGGCAGGTGCCGTGGTAGGAGGCGGGAAAGGATAAACAGAAAGAGCACGAACCAAGATTCAAGATCAGGACAAAAAAGAAACAATGACAACCAAAAAGGGAGCAAATTCTTCAGCAAACGCGGAAAACAACACAAGACGAAAGGATGAAAAGCGCGATACGAGATGGAATCGAGAGCAGAACGAGAAAAACAAAGAGAAAAGCAAATATTGTGCGAGGTATGAAATACGAAGAACCTGACCTGCGCGAAAAATGCTCCCTTACTACCACGCTCGCTCAATCACGCACTCACTCGCCGCTTCGCAATGAGCAGGACTCGCTTAGCGGCGGCAAGAAAAAGCCCATTTCCCAAAAACTACCGTTATTGGAGTTCCAGATGCCGAGCTCCTTTCTTCACGCCACTCCTAATACTTTCCCTCGGGATCTGCGGGCGCCTCAGCCGCGCATATCGAAACGAAGCGAGGGACCGGGAGGTGTGCCGAACCGTATAAAGCGGTCGAGAAGAGGCCTTGGCCCACCTGGGAAAAGCACGAAGCCAAGCCGAGCCCGTCGGCCAGCTAATAATACGCAGCGCTGCGGCAGCGGCGGAACTGGAAGAGACAGAGAGAGAGAGAGAGTTGGCGTGCTCACTAGAACGTCCACGTGCCGATATAGGGGGAAAATATGCGCAAACGAATTGCACGATTCGTTTCCTCGCTTCCGTTGTGTCTTATTTCCTTCCTCTTTTCCTCTTTCTCTATTCCTTTCTTTCTTTCTTTCTTTCTTTCTTTCTTTCTTTCTTTCTTTCCCATTTACTTCTTTGTTCATCTTACTTTCTCTCTTTCTTTCTTTATATTTTTTCGCTTTCTTGCTCTTTTTACTTCTTATATTTATTTCTACTCTTTTCCTGTCTTATGTGCCTTTGCATGAGCTTCCCAGCTCCTTTGCTTTTTTTATCTTTCTTTATTCCCATCTTTTTCGCGTTGCTTTCTTTTCATTCATGCGTTCCCTTCCAAACAAAGACGCCAACAAGCCGGCAAATCCGGTATGTTTTCTTTTGTTTATTTGTTTTCTTTGAAAGCAGCGCTGGAGGACAAGGAGAGACAGAAAGGGAGACACGCCTACAGCGTTGACTTGGCTTCTCTATATCGAACATCAAAGGAAAGCGTTAGCGGTAATAAATGAAGAGGAAAAAAGAAAGCAAGATGTTTAACGAGAAGACACGCACCATCATGCACCATGTATCCTGATCCGCAAAAGCAAGCAGCGGTAAGATATTAAATTTCAAACTACGGCGGCTACAACGTTTGGAAGCTCTGTCTCCTGTACACTCGACATTACCGGCGGACGTTAACGTTCGTTTTACGGTCTCAGCTCGTACATACCATGTGGTGCGTGAGAATAGTTCTACGGTACTTTTGGCTTAGCGTTCTTTTTGTTTAATGAGCCAATACTACAGATTTGCCGTCCATTTCAAAATCCTGACATCCTGCGTACCACGTCTGATGCGTCGCTGTAAATATATAGGCTCACAGCCTCCCTTCTCTTAATTCCTTTATCCTCTATGTCGCACCCTTTCAGCCTCTTTCTACATCTTTCGCAGACTGGTGATTTCAATTTCTAGTACCGCCCACACCATTCACCCGCCCAAATTGCTGCAAGCCGGAGCACTGCCGACGGACAGGTAGAAAGAAAGATCGAATGAAAACCATCGACAGAGAGGTAAACGACGCGGTCATCCCGTTTGGTTCCTGTGCCACGAAAGGCGGGGGGGGGGGGGGGGGGCGGCAGCAAGGACAACAAAATGAAAAGAGACATTGAAAAGGGAACAGCACGCAAACGTGCTTCCAAGGCTATCTTTTCATGTTTTCTTCAGTCACCGCCAGACTCTCTGCGCTGTTCTCCGAAATGGGAATGTGCCATTGCCGGTTAAGGCAATCCTTAAACCACGAAAACGGGGCAAACTTTAACGGCTGCAATTTCCGTCGTATCGCACAGCACAGTGACTGTAAAAATGTGAATTTTATTTAATGCGGGCAGATGTGAAACAATTCCTCGCATTATTTAAGATCGAAACAGCTTTTCCCAAAATTCCAATCCAAGCAAAGTGAAACTACCAGCCGTCAAAATATGGGGACGCCTGCTAGAACATAGCTCAGCGCGAAAGGTAATTCAAGCGACAATACAGTCTAGAATTTTCATGGCCACACTGCTAAAATGCTAGGTGACGGAACAGTTACATGAATATATTTGCACCCAGTTTTACTGTCTACGCACCCTCAAAAGTTATCATAAATCGCTAATTTTTATCATGAAAAAATTGTCCTTTTCAGGACATCTACCTAGTTTCTACGCTTCTACAATAAAGTGAACATTATGGACGCAATATTGAAAGTTTTGTATTTTTCCACGTCTTCTCAGCTTGGGTAAACACCGTTAACACCGGTTAACGCCAATCAAGAGCCACAACCCAGCAGTCACAGGCATTTTGGTAGTTTATTTTTTTGAAAAAAAAGGAAGCGTAAATTTATCAGATATTGTCAAGTCATTCTGGCTTCAGATACGGCGCGGCAGCCTAATAACACGTCATTCCTTTCTTTCCTTCACTCGGAAATCGCTAATTCGCTAATTCACTCCGAACACCTGTAACTCCGTTTTCAGGGAGACCGTTATCCATCTCTATCCATCAAGCCGACACGGTTATTTTTGGTTTTATTTTTCCAGAAAAACAGTTTGCTTCCTGTTGCGGTAAGAGATGGGGCGTTGATACGTCTCTCGTTCACTTTGACGCGATTTAGAAAAGAATAAGGCATGCTTGCGACATATGCTCTTGAAATCTGTCTCAAAGTTTCTTGCATTGATAGAGCGATTCTACCTGCGCAAAACACCCTGATACGCTAAGTCTCTCAAGCAAGATAATCTCAAGCGTTCTGAGGTTCTCGCATTCGGCTTCTTTTTTTTCATTTTTGGTCGTTACGCCGTCTCGCACCTTACCTTCCATGCGTATCGATCTTCCGAGGAAGCGAGCCCTCGGGCGAGAATTCAAATGCAGGTGAGAGACCGGAACTCATGGCAACCATAACAAATAAAGGCGTACCCTAGAAATGCAACGAAGGAGCACGCGATAAACCTGCTTGATTTCCGCGTATAGATTCTATTTTTAGAACCCGTCAGACCCTCGTGGTCAAATACGCGGAAAGAGGTTTTTCGCATTCCTCAATTTTAAGATCACCGCAAAAAAAAATTCATGTTCTGTCTTATTTTTACATTCCCTGCACTGCTTTCTTTTTTTGCTGAACAGCCCGGTCTTGCTTAATCTTTTTCTTTTCATAAAGAAGCGTCGGCGGTAGGGGTATGGCGTAGCTTACAGAAGGATAGCTTGACGTCCTTTTCCTCATAGTTTCGTGACCTAAGGTTACTTCAGACATCTTTTTTGTTATGCAACGTATCCGTACACGTTAAGCTACAGCATGGCAGAGAGGAGATCTGCGCGCACAGTTTCCATTTCATAGCATTTGTTTACCTTAAGTTCTATAAAAGGGCATTACATCACGGGGGGGCATCAATACACAACGAAATAAGCACGAGCATGATTACGTGATGGCGTAAGCGGTATGCACCTGTACTTCGTCCACTTTTCTTCTTTCGCCCTTTCTTTCGTTCCTTCGTCATGGTCAGGTTCAGGCGCCCACCCGGGTAATACAGTAACTGCGCCTTTCTTTTGTTGATAAATTCCTCCTCCTCCTCCGCTCTCGGACAATTCGTGAAGACCACTTGCATCCTTTGCGATTCAGCTAGCGTACATACCAGCTTTGCACAAACACCTAGCGCTATTCTGGCCACGACCACCGGAATGCAGGGTTAAACTCTCACGACACCAGGCTTGAGGCCTTGGAGAGTTGTTCTCGCAAGAACTGTCGTAAACGGAAAAGTGCATTCGGTTTCTTTTTATTTCAGAACTTTTTTTCCCGGTCCACAACAGTTCGAATGCAACCGCAGTAGTTGGCAGTTTCCCTCGGTACAAGATCTCTGGTCACGAAAAGACGGTACACACTAACGACGCGGCTTAGCAGAATAGTTGCTTCCGGCCAGCGTGACCGCTTTGCTACTGCCACACTAGAGCTCAGCGCGGTGGGTCTAAGAACAAGATTACACACTCCGACGCTTTTGCGAGAAGGTCACAGAAGCCTTCAAGTATATCCGAAGGGACTGTTTACATTCCGATCGCTGTATCATTTATGAGACTGAACACCTAGAAAAGTGGTGAACTACATCAGTCAGTGCATAAATGGCCTAAATGCACATACTCGCAAAACACTCTTTCGCAATTAAAAAAAAAAAACTTTTAAGCATGTCTTCTCCTCAAAGCGACTCTTTGTGCGACAGAGCACGCTTTACAGGGGAACGAAAAAATCCGTTTGGTTTGCGTAGTTTATTTTCAGGCAAGAAATTTCACACAGCAAGCTAAATTTTCACTCTTTTTACCCTGGAAGATGCGTTCACTACATTGAAATCATTTGTGCAGCACCCCTTTGAAATAGTCTCCCTTGCAAGTCTATACACAGCTTCCAACGCTTCTTGAGGTCTTGGAAACAGTTGGAAAACGCTTCTTTTCGCAGGGCTGTCAGCTCCTTTGTCATGGCGTCTTGAATGGCCTCCACGCTCCACGTCCAGCGACCTTTTAGGGCTGTCTTCACACCAGGAAACAGAAAAAAATCGCATGGGGAGAGGACAGGCGTGTATGGCGGATCGGGAAGTACAGTAATGCTGTGCTTGGCGAGAAATTTTGTCACGCTGAGAGCAGTCTGCGACCTTGCGTTATCGTGGAGAAGGCTCCATTGTCCAGATGCCCATCAGTCAAGGCGACAGCGTCGCAGTGCATCACGCATGTGTTGGAGCACGCGGATATAAAACTCCTGATTCACCGTCTGCCCTTGTGGGACGAACTCGCGGTGCATGACACCTCTGGCATCGAAAAATACTATCAGCATCGTGTAAGATCTAAAAATACAGCCTGCTAGGCATTGGCGACCGGGCAGTCCCGGGTCACTCGCATAGAAAAGAACGGAAAGCACTCAAGACACCGGACTTTTCGAGAACAAATAAAAAAGCAGGCGCGCTATGCGGAGCCCTCTCAGGCCTAATTCAATTGCGCAAGCCCGATGCTGCAATCCCTGCAACAAGCAGCGGACGCCCTTGCGATGAGTACTGTGGTAGTTGCTTGTCTTTCACTTCTCTCGATTCGTTTCCCCTTCGCAAGAGGCGATCCTGGAAGGTAAGATATTGCGAGCAGCGGCCTGGTAACGCTGCTCACACAGGCTGGCCACAGGGCACCGAGCATCTGACGTCACGCGTGACGCAATGGAGTCGTCGTCAGCGCCCAGTCAGCTTATCCCAAGCGTGTTTCAGACGCAACTAGCTATTTCTGGTGTACCTGTTCATACCGGAGAATAGAACGGTATCTCCGAGAGCTATACGCCTCACATAAAGAACACACGTGGCCTTGCAACGACAACTGCCCGGTGCAGAAGGAAGGCGGTTAAGAGGCCCCCGTTGGAAGCTTGCTTGCCTGCCAGCCTTCGATTCACCGCCACGGCTGTACTCGGGGTAAAAGTAGAGCTAAATGCGGTAACTGCCCTGTGTGGACATGTGTGCGTGACCAGCGGCTCTAGAGAGACGTTATTTTTACGCCTAGAGGGAGGCCCATGTCAGCGCCGCTGAACATGATCCTGACTGTGGAGCTTCAGACTTGAGTTTTGTACGTTACGTTCATTCTGCTTATCCGTCATCTGCCTTACGTAACACTTCGCCGTCATGACATAATCATCACCGTCACGTATTTATTAGTTCGCATTCGGTGAACAATTATGTGCTTCCCAAGGCTGAGATAAGAACTGTGAGGCAATGTCTGGAAGCTTAACTGTGAGGCAATGTCTGGCAGCTTAACTTGGAATGTTGCGTGCGCTAAAAGGAAGAATATGTTGGCTTTATATGACGAGAAATTAATGTTAGTTGCATGAAACGAGGACCATAGGAAAGAAACAAACAAACAAAAGAAAGAAAGAAAGAAAGAAAGAAAGAAAGAAAGAACGAGAGAAAGAAAGAAAGAAAGAAAAGGAAGAAAGAAAGAAGGATCGAGCGAACGAAGTCGAGAGCACATGCAAGCAACGAGAAGTGACCCGGATAAACGGACAAACAAAATGTTTTTTTTTATAAGGGTACTGAGTAACGCCAACTTGGAAACGCTCAGAAGTCGGAGTTGCCGCTAAATCCTGCTGAGAACGTGATCCCATGAGACCCGTTCCGCTCACCCCAGCCGAAGAATAAATATTGGCGGTGGTTTAGCTCTGGTTAAACCTGGAGTGACGCGATAGCTACAGCTGGCCGAGTGGAACTTGCTCACGTGACCAACCACGTGATCAGCAACGGCGACGCGCCGTCGGCAGCTGCTCCGCACCACGTGACCAGCCACGTGACAGCGTGGCGGCGCAGCCACGCTGAAGGCTCTAAATGCTACCGTAATGTAGCTATCGCTACAAAAGTATTGGGTAAACCCAAAGGCAAGAGCGCCGGTTAGGTGCGGAATAATCGCACGCCATCGATTTTATCATCTTCTCTTCTCGGCACCTTAATCTGCTACATCTTTACCACCGCAACACATATACCATCATACGCACTAAAGAAATAAACAAGAGTGATTCTCTTCCAAAGCGTCCACGACCGCAACGTCGGCAGAAAAGGTGGCCTCGCGTGAAGTAGATCGCGTAACGCGATTTCCTCCAGGAATTTCCTGCAGCACTACACACAGAGCCAAGATGCCGAGATTGAAGCACCTAATGCAAGAAAGACACGGAAGGAGAGGGGGGGGGGATGCCTAGAATTTCCTTATAGCTGCGTATCAGAGTAGCTGGATCTGCAATTTTCTCCGGGTGCATGGATCGTTCATTCGCAGATAAAAAATAGTAAAGCAAGAGAGTGCAGTGGAACATGACAGGGTTAGACGGTACGAAAAACAAGGAAAGTTTCATGCTAAACACTGAATACAGCACTGAGTGCTCTGGGTACTAAAATAGCTACTGAGTAATAAAAAATAAAAAATAAAAATGAGTGAGTTAAATTCAGTTGCGTAGATTAGTTAGGATTGTTACTCTTCCGCGAGCTTTGGATATCCAGCTTAGTTCACAAAGCCACTGACTCATTTTTCACTCACTGAATCACTCGCTCGCATTTCCAGTATATTGTGCGTTAGTGTGTGTTCTGTGCTTTGCACTTCACGGATGACACAGATAATGAGCGCATGTAAGTTCATCGCTTTCGTTGGTCTGATTTTCCTCATTTCACGAAACAAAACCATCATCACGAAAAACCATCATCTTTCTAAAAAAATAGCGCCTTTTTGACCGCATTCCACATTCTTCACTAGGACACTAATTTGTGTCAGCGGCGGGAAGCCAGAAGGAGGCCAACAAAACCTAATAAGCTTCAACGCAGAACCACGCCTCTACTGATCATACAACGCGACGGACAAGAATAGCATAGCTTTCGTGGTTCGTCCTGTAAGGGTGTAAATACTCGTTCCGAAAGAAATGCTCATCTCAATCAACCCACGTGGGCCAACTGGCGACTTCCCCAACTCTGTGGCACCGACCAACACAAGTAAAAAAAATGCAGCTTCGTTTTGAAGACAGCAGCGCGTCGGATTGCTGATTTGATTAAAAGCGAACTCCTGGAAAAGCAGCGTTGAGATGTTGCCGCCGCTTAGAAACATTACTAGCGCCGAACTCCGAAAAGAAGCAACACCAAGCGGGACAAAAGGGGACGGGTCAGCCTCGATCATATCCGATGGAAATGTAAGCATTTTTTTTTCTTACTCGCCTGTCAACGACGGCGTTCGCGAGAGATTCGCTACCACGGCAGACAGCGGTGAAGCAACGACACTGTCTCGACGTTTCTAAAAATTGCGTAGGTGTCGCTCCAAGACGAGAAAGGCCCACACTTCTCCAGAAGTCCGGAGCACTTGGTTGCTATGCTCTTGGTAGCGGTTGCATCTCGAGACATGAAACATGGTGTTGAAAGAATTCCTTCTCGGTCTCGGTTTCCTTCCCTTCTAGGAGTGTTGCCAACTTGCTAAAACTTTCGATGCGAGGGATGAAAATGTAGGACAGCTGTCAATAGCAAAGGCAACCTAGAACGTTTTTTTTGTACTTTGCAATAGCGCAGCTTTTTTATTATTTTTTTATACCAAGCACGAGTGTAAAAAGAACAAATAAGAAAGTGAAATACGGCCAGATGCGGGCAGACTAACAGCAACAACCTATTTTGTAAGCACAAGTGCAGGAAGTAGCAAAATACGGTAGCAGATACACTTGAACGGCGTCATCAGGTTCGCCAGCATCAGTTATACGTTTCGCAACTCCGTCCTTGCACATTACGCCTTCACACAAATAGAAAAAATGCATATAACCGTACTCCAGAAGTAGATGCACAGCCTGCCTAAAATGCACGTTTAAAAATGGTTTGTTCGCTTACGCGAAGGTGCCAGGTCAACATATCTGTAGCAATGCTAACATTACGACTGCATCATTTGCATTTTTAACCGCGTACCTAACTTAGGTAAATGTAATGTCCGCTCCTCCTCTCTTAAATTATTTCACCGCATTCGGCCGCCAACCAACGCGCTATGCGCAGTAAGGTGTGTCGTAGCCACACCGAAGATGAAGTTTAAGCCAAGTGTTAGTTCCACTAAATGAAAACCTGAAGTTGTTGAATTTAGAGCCTGCTTTTATTACTTTGCTCCGACTCTTTGTGGCCGCCTTGCCCCAACAGTTTTTTTTTTTTCACATCCTTCGTTACCACTGCTGCGTTCGCTGCTCAAAGCCTGCAGCGAAAGGACATCGTTAAAATTCCCTACAGGAAACCATCTACACAAGAGAAATCATGCGCATACTTTAACCAAAGCCTCATGAAACGAGGGAACGACGCCAGCTAAGCCGCACAACACGTGAAAGCATAAGCCATTTGAATGCATTCTTACACAATACTCCTAATAAGCCTCCGCGATACGGAGCCAACGTTGTTTTGTAACACTTAAGCGTAAGTTTCAATTCCGAGTCTTTGTTGGCGCGCGAAGCAACGAGTCGGCAATACCCAGACTAGCGCCGAGGGATGTGAGTTCGTTAATATTCAACGCCAGCGCTCTCCTTTTCCTGCATGTAAGAATGCGAGCGATTGCCACGGTAAGAGATATACAAGCATTGCCGCGATGAACAATACGGCCCGTTTCAGCGCCTTTCTGAGACCAGAAGAGGCCAGTTGTGAAACTCTCGCCACCCTGACTAAGCCACGGTAAATGCGCGCCCGCTAAGCTCGCACTCCGAGCTTGTAGCGAGTTGCTTCGAAACGAATTCCATTGCAGCACGCGCCTTCCTTTGTAAGATGCCCAACGCTGAAACGCCGCAGTTAAGGCGCTTTCCTTTGCGCGCCAGGCGAGCACCGCCCTAAAGTTTGAAACGAACACGGCAGTGAGGGGCAATAATTATTTGCTTCTGTGCAAGGGTCTTCGTGTGGCCTGTGCAATATAGAAATCCAAGGCCGTAAGGCACCAAAGACGCACCGCACATACAGTCCACATACAAGCATGCCTGTACATATGTTGGTATGAATGTATGTAATGGATGCGTAAGTATGCTTAGGGATACATCTGTGTTAACGTGTATGAACCATATAAAAATAGTCTATAGACAGTCTATAGACTTCTTATAGACTCTATCGCCTTTCTATAGATATTTCCTTTTTCTATATTCATAGTCTATATACTGTCTGTAGACAAATTCTACTAAAAGTGTACGTCATAAATCTATAGATTGTCTATAGAAAGTCTATAGCATTTGTATTGTCTATAGACTGTTCTGTATGATTTGTCTATAGACAGAAATCTATGGACAGTCTATAGGCTGTCTAAAAATTTTTGTAAGGGAAAGCAGTTGCGAGTGCATGCATACGTAGGCATGTGATGTACACATGTGCACTGTCTGTTGCAAAATTTTGCAGTCCATCGCGCCACTGAAATGAACGGCGTGGTGGATTGTGAACTTTTGCAAGCGACGGCACATCACACGTGATGTTGCCGCAGCAGTTCGAAAATATTTTCTTTTCCTCCTCTTCATAGCTTTACTGATATATGAGGCCTACTGTGAATACTGTGAACGCAGTGTGCGCGTGTTTTCATTCTATGTTTTTATCTTTGTATTAATGCTTATCTCGTTATTTGCTTGTTTCTATGTTTATTTTTCTCGCAAAGAAGAAAACAAAAAGTAAACAAAATAGCACGGGAGCACAAAAAAGGATTCCTTTGTGTGATTGCGCACATGTGTGCGTGCAGCTATGCATAGCAAAACACGCTGCATGGTTAGTTCGTTAACCATGTTTCAATGAGAAGAGACCCAGTTCTATTTCAATCGACGAGCACAAAACCACGCATGAAGGGAAGGACACTGGCTCTTACTGAAATGCACAATCCTTCTTTTCATTGCCGCGACGGCCTTACGAGCAGCCCGTAAGCAGGGAGCAAGAAAGCAAAAAGACTTAAGACTGAGCAGCAGTCCGCAGCCTCCCGTCCCCCTTACTTTTTTCAATTGCATACTGGTTAGCAAATTTCTTTCAATGTCTCGAAATTTGTCATTCGTAAGTTTTTTATACTGTTTTCTATATAATTTCTATGTAATCTGCTATATGTTCTCTATAATATGTGCTCCCATATATCCTATATTCCTGTCATTTCTAACGCGCAATTCCTGAATGCATGTGATTAAGTAGCTGTACCCGATTTTCCCTTGTCCCCTTGGCAAAAATGGAAGATTCCTTTTAATGCGACAGCATCAAAAGCTTGATCGGGGAAAAAAAGTGTCGTCGGAAGCTTAATTCGTTGATTGGCAGGAGGGCAGTGACGTCATCATTCAGCAGCATTCCTACTAGCTGGGGGAACGTGACGTCACTAGGCCTGAAGTGGCATCACTTCCGGTAAAGGCATCAAAAGCTGCAAATGCTGTCGCATTGCCAACACATAATGGGATTAGATGTTCCTCTAAATACATATTTTACAAATTGCGAATTTTTAATTGCAATTTTACAAATCTGTAAATTTTCGCACTTCACACGTCCGGCGAAGAAATCCATGACAACGCAAGCTTCTCATTTTGTACGCTCCACCGCTAAATGACAACGCTTTCCTCCACGCAACGAACTACAGGCAACTCTCCAGAGCACGCGAAGTGACGCACTGGCGAAAAAAAAACTTAGTAAAGCGTGTTAAACGCTTTACCGCGCAGTCAGCGCGCGCTATCAGGCTATCGCATGCGCTAGGTACTTAGCGCAGCAGCGCGAAGCGCTAAGCGCATCTTTCATGGGATTTGCCTTCGGTGCTTTACAAACAGCTTCGCTCGTAAGGACCATCGATACCGCCTCAAAGCAAACACATGCCGGTAAGCGCGCTTCCCAGGCAGAAAAAAAAATGGAGAAAGAAAGATTAGGCAACCATCAAAGACTCTGCAGATTTTATTGCTGGCTGCATGCTCGGGTTAGTATTCGGGTTAGAGGGGTCCGTTTCCAAGCACCCACCGCGGTGGCTCAGTGGCTTTAGCTGATCTCAAGGTCGGCATTTAAATTCTGGCCGCGGAATCGAGCACACTTTGAAGAACCCTAGGTGGTATAAATCAGAAGTCCTCCATTGCTACCTCCATCATAGACAATGTGTTGCCACGGGACGTTAATCCGCACAACATACATTTCTGTCTTCGTTTTCAAGTAGAATTCTTAATCCACTAGGTCATCGATGCCTGGCGATGTCGGCATTGAAGTTTTTAGCTGCACGATCCCACTCTGACTGCGATTGAACCTGGCTCACACAGTTGTTCGGGGAAACACGAGCAACTGTGGAGGTGGGCACGTCCCCGTAATCACATAATACAGCATCGCAGCATCTGTACATCGGTGCGGACGCCTAACGTCACGAGACCGGTCCAACGTCCCTTAAACAGTTACCGCTGTAAAATTCGAAATGTTAATAATTACTGATTATGATAATGATGACTGTGATGATTATGATTATGATTCACGCTTCGTGAAAGCGGGGGAAAGGTAACAGGACGCGCGCCTATCAAAAACAGTTCTTCGAGGCAAAGCGGGTCAACGCACAGCCGTCAGCGGCGCAAAGCGAGCTAGCGAAACATGTACAAACAAGATTGGAGGGCGGGCACGCGAGGAGGTCGTGAATATTTGATGCCGAGTGGACGGAGCGCGACCACGCCGACGCCATGGCGCTGTCACGATGTTATGGCAAATAAATGTGTAGCCCGGCTGCGTCGCTCTTCCCATTGAATGGTCTTAAGTTTATTTTTTGTATTTTCTCGGATGTTTTCTCTATTTCAATTGATGACCCTCGCACGCTGGCCTCTTCGGCTTTCATACTTTCTTTTTAAGCAACCGTTGAACGCTTAGCGTCGACGGTCCTGATCGCGTTCTGTTCGCGACTCGCACGATGAGGACGCCGCACTGCGGCCGAGCCGTGAAACACTCGAAGGAGGTCAGGCGCGAGGGAACAGCGCAGACCGCTTCTCCGTGCGAGGATGTCGTCGACGGAGTTTCACGGGAAAAATAAACCCTGAATGCACTATTGCTGCGTAGTAGCGTGTATTCGGCAAAGAGATGGGAAAGCTGTTATATGCGCTTTTATAGGTTTTCGGATGCTAACGACACAAGATGAAAGCTTCTGGGACAGGAAGTTCTGGTGGCGGCCGCATTGGACTGTCAGCCTTTAGTGAAGATAGCGTCAGCGCTCTCGGCTGGCTTCTTTAAAGGACAGGATACCGATTCAAAACAGCCATGCCGCAAAATAATAGCACAATATATGAAATGGCTAACTCAGCTACGTCATAAAGCCATTTCATTCACTTTAAATGCTGCCTAGTAAGACAGGCTGGAATTGTGCTGAAAAATGTGAGAATGGAGGAATAAAAAGCGAGTGAGGACTGCGAATGAGTGAGCGGATGAGTGAGTGAGTGAGTGAGTGAGTGAGTGAGTGAGTGAGTGAGTGAGTGAGTGAGTGAGTGAGTGAGTGAGTGAGTGAGTGAGTGAGTGAGTGAGTGAGTGAGTTGGTGTGTGGTGGTGGGTGGAGGATGAGTGAGTGACTGCGAATGAGTGAACAGGTGAGTGAGGAGTGAGTGAGCGTGAGTGAGTGATTGTAAATGTCAGTGAGTGAGAGTGAGACTGCAAGAGTGAGTGAGTGACTGCTAATGAGTGAGTGAGTGAGTGAGTGAGTGAGTGAGTGAGTGAGTGAGTTGGTGTGTTGGTAGGTGGGTGGATGGATGAGTGAGTGAGTGAGTGAGAATGAGTGAGTGACTGCGAATGAGTGAACAGGTGAGTGAGGAGTGAGTGAGCGTGAGTGAGTGATTGTAAATGTCAGTGATTGAACTGAGTGAGTGAGTGAGTGTGAGTGAGTGAGTGAGTGAGTGAGTGAGTGAGTGAGTGAGTGAGTGAGTGAGTGAGTGAACCGGTGAGTGAGTGATTGTAAATGTCAGTGAGTGAGACTGAGTGAGTGAGTGATTGTAAATGTCAGTGAGTGAGACTGAATGAGTGAGTGATTGTAAATGTCAATGAGTGAGACTGAGTGAGTGGGACTGAGTGAGAGCAAGTAAGTGAGTGAGTGCGACTGAGTGACAGCGAATGAGTGAACACGTGAGTGAGTGAGTGTGACTGAGTGAGTGACTGCGGATGAGTGAACAGGTGAGTGAGACTGCGTGAGTGAGTGACTGCGAATGAGTGAGCGTGAGCGAGTGAGTGAGTATGAGTGAGTTAGCGAACGAGTGAGCGTGAGTGAGTAATTGCAAATGTCAGTAAGAGTGAATGAGTACAAATGAGTGAGCGTGACTGAGTGGTTGTAAATGTCAGTGATTGAACTGAGTGAGTGCGAGTGAGTGACTTCGAATGAGTGAACCGTTGAGTGAGTGAGCGTGAGTGAGTGGGAGTGAGTGAGTGATTGTAAATGTCAATGAGTGAGACTGAGTGAGTGAGACTAAGTGAGTGAGTGAGTGCGACTGAGTGACAGCGAATGAGTGAACAGGTGAGTGAGTGAGTGTGAGTGAGTGGGAACGCAAGAAATGAATAAAAAGGGTTATATCAATAAATAAACGAATCAGCAAGAAAAAAAGCGTCCGAGAAAAAAGCTCCTGCCTCCCAAGCAGGCGGCAAGCCAAACTTGGCAACAGCCGTTCGCGTTTCCGGGGCCTGAGGGAAGCGCATGCGGAATGAGTTCCGGCTGAGAATTGCTGTCCCGCTGCGAGACCTCGCCTGCATATCGCGCGCCCTTTTCTTCATTTCCCGGATGATTTCCTGGAACCCTTTCATCACCCCTCCTCACTGCCTTGCTGTTCTCGTACCGCTCCTCCATTTTCTCCGCGTCCACTCACACACATCACCAAAACGACGTCGCACACAGAGCACGATGATGTGCTCCCGCGACCAGGCTTATTTCCGGTAGTATTCTCCGTACGCGCGAATGCATGAATCGCGCTAAATACGTGCTGGGAGATTACCCGTGATGTGCGAGCGCAGAGTATAGCGCTGCAATTCCTCGCGCCTTCCTTGGCTATGTATATTCAACTTTTACCCAACGTTATGAGTCTTGGGAGTTAATTTCTCATGTCTTCTAAATAACTAAAAGACGGACGTTAGTGCCCCTTATACCCACACTAGCTGAACTCAAGAAAAGAATACGGACAGGGACTAAAAATACAGCGTGCGTAGCCGAAAAATCAATGTTTCGTTAAGGAGGCCAAGTATATTCCGAAACAAGGAAATTGTAACATGGAATGGCAGAGTCACGCGGGTAAATAAGATTAAGAAATTCGTAGAAATAGGGAGGCCGGAGTTAGCGCAAGGTAGGGATATTTGAGGGCCAGCGAGAAAGACCTCTTTCTCTTGTAATGAATTTGCCCGGGCTGTTGATAACAATGTTCATGATATGATGATAAATTTTTATGGCGCAAGGCAGCTTTGTCCAAAGAGCGTCATGGCGCAAGGTATTTGCGTTTACTCAAGATGAGGCCAACGACTCATTTTGCAAGCATTTCACCCTGATGAGCCGAGCACCAGGCAAGGAACAGCTTGTACACATTGTATCACCGGTGGGCACCCGGCGGCACTGGGGATCGAACCCCGCACCTTACGCATGCGAGGCGGATGTTCAAGCTACATGGCCGACGCTGCGGTGGCTGTTGATGGCGATGACTATGATGATATCGTTCAACAGATAGAGTATTCCTTGCTGAGACCAAACTACACTCTAAACAGAAAGGATTAAAAAGAGAGTAAGCTGTCCTCCAGTGCAATCCTGGTGCACGGGGGAGCTTACTCCCTTTTTACGCCCGTGTAGGCATATTGGTGTTTAGAGGGTATAGTTCAACCAAAGAAATTTTTTCGAGCTGTATCCGGCTTCAGGGAGCAATCGTGGAGAAAAGAATGGTAGTAAGCTCGATAAAAATTCTGGAAAGCATCGCTCGGTCTAAATCAATCGACACGGCAAAACCAATGGGCAGCCGCGTTGTCGCTTAGCGGATTAGTAGGAGAAGAAGGAATGCGCGTTGCATTCGCGAAGCATCAAAAAGCAAGCGCAACAAAGTCGCGCAAAGTTTCTCGGCACGAACATTGGCCGCGCGGCTTGCACGCCCCGTGCACATGCTGAGCGTGCAGGTCGGGGAAACGAGAAAAGACTGGGCGCCCAAACGCATCTCGTCCCCGGTTTCTCGAATGACTTCACCGATGCGGTACGGGCGCCGGTCACGACAACCCAGCCACAGGCCGCAACGCCGAGTTGCTTCGCCAGCACATGCACGGGGCTTGCATCCGGAGAGGATAAGGAATACGGGGAAGAGGACGAAACGAGAAAGGAAGGAGGAACCGAGTTGAGAAAGGAAGAGGGAAGAAGGGGAAATAAGGGAGAAAATAGGAAGAGAAAACGAAAGACCGAAAGAGAAGGGACCAATATAGTAGAATTAAGGGACGGAAGCAAGAAACGAACGAAGAAAGAAACGAAAAAAGAAAGAAATGGAAAAGAAACAGGACAAAAAGTAAGACAGAGAGAGGAAGGAAGAAAGAAAGAAAGAGAGAAAGAAAAAAAGGAAGAAAGAAAGAAAGAAAGAAAGAAAAGAAAGAAGAAGAAAGAAAGAAAGAAAGAAAGAAAGAAAGAAAGAAAGAAAGAAAGAAAGAAAGAAAGAAAGAAAGAAAGAAAGAAAGAAAGAAAGAAAGAAAGAAAGAAAGAAAGAAAGAAAGAAAGAAAGAAAGAGGAATTGCGTAGGTTTGCCTGGGCGGTGAGTGGGAGACTGCCACGACAGCGAAACTCAGCAACCGCCGTCGCGTTCCGTAAATAAACGGCGGATCGCGTGCAGCTTGGCTCCGGATCGATTCCGAAGTGTGGGCTTGCCTTGGCTCGGAACGAAACACGCCGGCCCTCCGGTCGTCGTTGGAGCGATGTACGCTGTTGCTCCTGTTGCTTGGCCGGGGGTATATGATTTCCCGCCGGGCGGCAATACAATGCGAACTCTTTGTCTGGCCTACACGGTTCTTTAAAGGTCAGCTCAGAATGGTGAAGTCAGTTCGCTGTCCGTTTGTCCACTGCGCATTGTCCCAAAGATCAGCCTTTTGATAAATGCCACAGATAGTACATACAGAACAAGAGGCTGTGAAAACAAAAAGGGGGGCGGTAACTAGGCCCGTCTGGGGCTCCATTTGCCCTCAGGAACCTCAACAATGCGTAAGTGTACATCGAGAGGGGGGTGCCCCCTACCCTCCTCTTAGTGCGTGGTATCTACCTGTGTGCACTTCATTTCTCCCCTGAGCCCTTCAACCCCGTTATCACCGACATCACGGCGCGGCTCATATGTCGACCCAGAGATGATTAAGTCACTGCGTTTTTTTCTCTTTTTCCGCGCTCCTCCTCTTGCCTGCCCCTCCTTCATGCAACAGCTATCACACTCAGAAAGAACGCTTTTAGCGTGCTAGGAGGAGAAATGATGAAAGAGGGAAAAAAAATAATGCCCAGACAGAAACCATGCGTAGTCTGGGCCGTGTGTCAGTTGGTCCAGCTCAAGTTTCTTCGGCTCCATCGTGTCAAACCTGCTACCACAATGGGCTCAGCCAGCGCTGTCACAAATAAAGGGTGAGTAGCGAAGATGTTAAGTTGCTGTTGTCGTGAGCGTTTTAGTTCCTGTCTACTGCGGAGCCCATACGTTTCTGATACCTGCGGAAAAGGGCAACAGAAGGGCAACATGCAGACCTATACCCTTGAGCTCACGCCGATGATATCTCGAATCCGTTATGTCCCATGACGAATGGCCTCTCGTCGACCATCATGCCAAGCTCACTTTCGTGGCCGTTTGAAAGCGACGGCCGCATATTATCACAAGCAACGCGCAGACTCGTCTGCCGGCACCCGTACAGACTCGTTGCTGGCTGTCGCATCCTGCACCGCGAGGCTCCCGACCCGTGCCGTCAAGCCGCAGTATAAGGAGCCGACGTAGACTCGAGAGATCGAGGGAGCCAAGCCAGTAAAGAAAGCGGCCTTTAGTAAAGCCGCGCTCGTTCGGAGTGTAGGCTAATTCGCGTACAAGTACGGGACAGGGAACTGAGGCGAGGTGCTTCTCCACAACGACCCCAACCCCCAGCCACTGGTGTCAACACCAACCTTCCCGCATTCATGCGCCCGCGTGCAAGACGACGTACCGGGGCGCAAAACAACGCGACAAAAGAAACCGCGCAGCAAACGATGTTTGCGAGCACGAAAGACACGAAAGCGGTCAATCACCGCAGAGTGCGTGCATTGACTGGAACGCTGTCGCCAGGAAATTCGCCCCGCCGGTGAACAAGTCAAACCGTGTTGACACACGCTGCTTGTCTAGTTCTTATAGCCGAAAGCTGTCAGATCGGGGCGAGACCGCAGCGATCTGTCTTGTTTCTGAGCTGTTCGTGCAGTGTGACAATCTGCTAGAGAACAATTTGGTTCGGCAGCTTGTTGATGGTTCGCTAGCGAACGTGTTTTGTTGATGTCCCTGTTGTGTTTCCGCAGCGTGACATGCTTTGGAAAAATCTCAACGAGTTATTTTTTACTTCCTCTCTTGTTCAGTACGGCATGGAAAAAAATGAATCAGTCCACCAAAAACTTTCTTCTCGCGTTCATGACTGCTTCCCGCAAATTTATGACGGGATAAAACATATGCTTTGTTTTATACAAAGCACATTCTCCGAAACTGCCAAATCGCCCTCCCTGTTTCTGAACTCGGCTTGCTCACGTTGGAAATTTTGAGGTTTCTTGTTTTAAACAAAAACGACTGCTGCTCTACCGCCCTCAACCTAAAAATGCTGCAGCTAGAAAAGTTATTGAGACTACTATACTCTCCTCGAAAATGAGTTAGCTTGCCAGACTGTGGACTTAACTAAGCCCTCGGAAGTCTTACACACCTTCGGATTAGTCCCACCTATCCAAGAACTGTGTGCGCTGCAGGCTATTTCCTATACTTTTTTTTTTCCTAAACCTCGACTGAGCTAAGAGGTTCAAGGCGCCTCTGTGCAGAAACCGATGCTAAAGAGCCACGCTTAAACGCCATACCGTTACTCAATCGACCCGTACAAAGAACGAAACAGCCCGATCGACCGTCGACTGAAATCGATGCGTCGAGCGGAGCACGCGAGAAACATGTCTCCCTCTGCGCCACTCGCTTCCAAATCAGGAAAGCTGCAATTCTCTCCTTCGCAGCGACTCGGAATAGGAACCGTAAAACAGGAGACGGGTGAAAAAAAAATCAACGGGCACAAAAGCCCAGCCCCGGGCTAAGGCACCAAATCCCAGCTCAAACTGTATACTTCCCTTTTCCCCAGTGCCTCTTTACAGTCTTTCTCTTTTCGCCTCCCCTGCTTTTTTACATTTTCTGGCCTCTTTTTACGTTCCTTTTCTCCCCTTTCCTTGTTCCGTTCCTTTCTTCGTCGTTTGGCGAAGGGAACGCCACGGGAGTCCCAAGGAAACGCGGGCCACTCTCCAGGCTAGGACCACTGGCTTGGCAAAAGAGTTGTGAGTACGTGTGGCGGCAACGGGCGGGCTTGTCCTCTACGGGAGCGTTGACCCGCGAGCCACTCGGGCGTGGGAGGAGGCCCTGTCCGCAGCGCCGATCGGCGGCCAAGCGCTAAATTGAATGGCCGCTGCCTGCTGCGCTAAAAGCGTGTCGTCTTTAGTCCACCGTGAAAACACCCCCACCGCCATCGCCGGCGCCTGAGCCTGCGCGAAAAAGCCGTCTGTGGTAGCTCCGTGGGCGTCAGCGTCGACAGCGAGTGCGGTCACTTCGGGGCGCCTTGGCGCATCGTCTGCTCGCCTGGACTCCCTGCCCCGCCGCCACGCGGGCGGTCAAATACGACGGGCTGAAAGCAGAATTCCTCTAATCATTCTCAAGTTTCCACTCGGAATAACGGCACCTTCTATGTCGACAAAAGAGTGTATCTCGTTTATGTTGTTGTTTTTCAGCGCTAGTTGTTAATGACGCCTTTGTGAATTGGTTGCGTCTAAATCGTATCGTCTGCATCCGGACTAGCATGTCGTCAAGTCACGTGGCCGCTTCCAGAAGTGCGGCGCTCGAGAGAAGCAGCAGCAGGGAGATTACCCGAGCAGGCGCATGACGTCAAGAAACGTCAGCAGCATCTCAACCAATCACAGGTGCTGCGAAGAAGAGGTCATGTCCTTAACTATAACGCTCAAGAAAAGTAGTGGCCCAGCATGACGGGCCTGTCCACACTAACAGTTGAAAAAGAAGGGCGTCAGGCGTGCCTGCGACGCAGTCCGAAAACGAGACCCTCGAACTCAGAAACGCGTAGTCCAACAAGCAAATAAAAAAGGGAAGGAAATAGTTCGCCGCCAGCGCAGGAGCGGCAACCAAGAAGACGCCGACGCCTCACAAAAATGCTCAGTACCGGTATTTTAAGAACGGTAGCTCTTACTAATTACATTTGTTGGTTTCGCGTTCGTTTCTCCGTCCACTTTCTGATTTCAAGATGGCGGCTAAATCACGTGATCATGTCCGTAACAACACAGGTCGGCAAATCTCAAGTCAGCAAAATTGTAACATCCCATGCACCACGTAAGCGCGCGCGCGCGCGCTCACGTTTCGTTAAACATTGCGCACAAGGAGCTGGTCATGACTTTCGCAGCATTTTTAGCATGAGCGTTCGTGATACTTGCTTGCAATGTTTGTTTGGTAGTTTGCTTCCTCCTTTGTTCGTTCACTTCATTTGCGTTTACTGTTTGTTTGTTTGTTTGCATTGAATGAGGGGCTAATTTAACGCAAAAGGCAAAGTTGGCAAACTAACACAAAACAGATACACAAGCCAAGGAAGGACGCTTGTGAAAATCCATACACACAAAGAAAAAGAGAGAAACATAGACGGGAAACTTTAATAAAGGGAGAAAGCAGAAGGAAACTCGAGGAAAACATATTTGTGGAGACTGCTGCCGAAATAGTGAAAGAACCGTGAACAGCTTAAAAAAGTCTAGTTCACTCCTCTTAGCTGCTTTTTAAATCGGAATTTTCCTGTTTTCTCACTTAAACCGTACCGCTTGTCCAATGAAGACATATGTGGTCACTCGCATCGCAACTTCCTCACTGAGCGGAAAATACCTAAACTATTTCGCAGTCTTAAAAGAAAAAGCCCTGACTTAGATAAGGTAGCAGGACGGGAAAGATAATGTTAAAAAAAAGGTAGTGCAAAATAATAAAAGCAGAGGATTACGAAGACGGTAACCGCAGACACAATGCTACGCTACCTGCGAGCTGGCATGTGTGCCGTGGTGCGAGGCGGAGAATGACCCACGCAAACACTTGCGCGCCTGTACTACACACTGACCAGCGATCCATCTACGAAGCTATAGCTCTTTCGTCAGTACTGCTTCTGCCGACTTGTTTCCAGGGGGCGCTCGCAACATCACGGTCAGCGGCAACTTCAGCAGGATCCAGCTTTCGAGATGGATGGATGGATGGATGGATGGATGGATGGATGGATGGATGGATGGATGGATTGGATGGATGGATGGATGGATGGATGGATGGATGGATGGATGGATGGATGGATGGATGGATGGATGGATGGATGGATGGATGGATGGATGGATGGATGGATGGATGGATGGATGGATGGATGGATGGATGGATGGATGGATGGATGGATGGATGGATGGATGGATGGATGGATGGATGGATGGATGGATGGATGGATGGATGGATGGATGGATGGATGGATGGATGGATGGATGGATGGATGGATGGATGGATGGATGGATGGATGGATGGATGGATGGATGGATGGATGGATGGATGGATGGATGGATGGATGGATGGATGGATGGATGGATGGATGGATGGATGGATGGATGGATGGATGGATGGATGGATGGATGGATGGATGGATGGATGGATGGA
>JARKHS020031522.1:0-97500 GCA_030143305.2 Amblyomma americanum | reverse complement strand
ATCACACAAAATCCGCTGTGTGATGGAAGAGACTCCTTTCAAGTTTTCTACAGTAAATCACTCGATTCATGCTGAATTTTCTCTCGACGGTCTCATGCTCTTGGATCAGAATGGGCAGCAGCTTAACTGTACAATGAACTTATCTTCAGCAGCTCATAACCGGAGGATGTGGTGCCGCCTTTTTCCAGACTCGCCAGGCCAGGTTTGCTGTTTTTATTGCAGTTTATGACATCGCTACATAATCCCAGACGTTTTTTTTTTAATACCATTACCGATACGGCGTCAACAGATCGAGTAACTATGCATCGCATACCGCAGCGGTGGCCTAATGGTTGGAGCAGCCGCCTTGCATGCGGGAGGTACGGAGTTCGATCCCCAGAAACGGCAAGTACCCACCGGTGATACAATGGGTACAAGCTTTCCCATGGCCTGGTCCTCAGCTTAACTGCGGTGAAATGCTTGAGAAATGAGTCGTTGACCTCACTTTGTCTAAACTCAAATACCTCGTGCAATGGCACTCCTTAGCCAAAAGTTGCCCTTGCGCCCTAAAAATTCATAATCATTAGCAGCTGTACTCGCTTTGATCGATTCGGATAGCGCTTGAACTACCTCACAGAGCAGCATCAGTAGAACTGACAAAACGCTAGCACGTGCCGTATAATATACTTATTAAAAAATATTTTCCTGAACCCTCTCAAAAATGGACGAAAATCTACGGCTACAACAACGACGCAGAATGCACCTGTTTGTACGCATAGGTTCTACCACATACGCGCGCGTGAATTCACTAACAGTTTTAAGTCGCTCAAGGATGAATTCCATCGCTGTGGCACGCATTCAACGCCATGCTCCAAAACTGCCAGTGAAATTTATTTATTTGTTTATTTGTTTCTTTGTTTATTTATTTATTTGTTTTTATTTATTTATTTATTTATTTATTTATTTATTTATTTAAATACCGTCAGGGCCAGAAGGCATTAAAAAGGGGAACTGAAAAGTTCTCATTTGATTTGCTGCTCTCTTTGCGCTGTCTCCATATGACGTTTTTTTTTATGAAAAACAAAAAAACAAACAACTGTAGTCAGAAGTGTTCTTACGCAGCTTCCGGTTTTCATCATCCTCGGATGTTTGTAGCGACTTGTGTGACCTTGTGGTCAAAAGCCCCCTTTCAGTAACTTCCGATTAATCCCATGCTACGCCACCAGTGGCTACCTTATCCCCGCAAGCTTCGTAACCTCATCTGCCTGCCTCACTGTCTGCGCCCCCCCCCCCTTTCATTCTAGCTTATATAAAGTAGTATAGGCACCAAATTTTTGCTTGCATATTTTCTTTTTTCATATGATGCGTCAGTATACATAGTTTTCGGTTTCATCAGTCGAACGATGGCTGTAACGTGTAGTTGGTGTTTAGGGCACGTGAGCCGTGGAAAAAAGTGATTATGTAATTGCTGATACGTCGTTTTTGTCATTCGAAATCTTGAAGCAGGTTGGCTGAAGTGCTGCAGTGAATTAAAACTACTTATCCGCGATTATATTTCAACATTTTAGCGCCTAACGACACCTAAACACCAACTACACGTCGCCGCCATCGTTCGTTTTATAAAACTGAAAGCGAAACCGAACGAGAAAAGAGATACAATTATAAATTATTTAGTGGTCGTAGATGAATACCATGTGGTGAACGTAGTAATGTCTAACGCATGATTGAAAGAAGAAAAGATGCACCGAAAATCAGCTCTATATGGTCCTTTAAGCTCTGCTCTCGGCAGAAATGACATTTACAATCGTGAGACCCTAATCCCTGAGTCCGGTTGGAATTAGCATCCTCCTTTTAGTGACCCTTTAAAATTTTACGGGCGGCCGTTTATGCGCGTTTTCGCGTGATCGGATTATAAACGAGAGAACTATGGGGGATAAACGTTCAACAGCGGGTGCCGCAATTGCCTGGCCACTTACGTCCGTTCTCAGGCAGCCGGGGCACGGTGACGAAGCTTTAAATAATAATCGCCTTGTCAAAGCAAAACATCACCAAAAAAACGAACAAAGGGTCTTTGGCGTTCAAATGCGAGAAGCAAGGCGAACCGAAACATGCCCTTACTCGCGCGTGGGCGTAATGCATCGCGCGTGCCGCTTATAAGCGGGACGCGACAACCCGCGCATCCCACGCATTGTCGAGGACATTGACGGGACAAACAGTAGGTAGCCAAAAAGCCCGCGGAAGCCCGCCGCAGGCTATGAGGACACGGCGCAGTGAAGAAGCCTTTCACAAAGGTCACGAGTGCGGTCGCGTTTCCCCGCGCCTGGTCCCAGTAAAAACAACCGTGAACCCTCCTTCTAATATAAACAGGAGCTGGCGCAAAGTAGTGAACTGTGTAGTGTAATGGCACCCCGAGAGCTGGCGACGACAATAACAGAGACAGCGTGTGGTAACCGGAGCATTTGCGACTTCCATCAGGCGCGTAGGCGGATACGCCTGGAAGTAAACGAACACCCTCTCCTTGCAGTACGTCCCGCCCCATTTCGTCGCTCAGAGTGGCGTAAATGTCGGGTCACACATAACTGGAGACCGTGGGAAACGTGTGGGTGTTTGTAGAACGCGGGTGGTTTTAAGGCACACGGACACGTACGCTTAAAGAAAACAGCCACGACATTTAACTGACGTTTGAACTGGGGACCACTCTTCAGGAGGCTAACGTTAATGACTGTTTCGAAAGAGCATTTATAGAATGCATTAGGGCGACGCTACAACGCACTTCACTGCAATGCATTTTAGACGCAATAAAAAATATCATCGAAAGATACGATACAGTAAGGTTTCTGGGGAGAAATTAGCTTTTCTCAATATTGTTCATTGGCTGCAAGGTCCGTGCGGCGAGTTAGCGAAAATATCGTACCCAGGACCAAGTCTCTCTTGTTTAAAAAGTAAAAAAAAAACGGGAAGCAAAATTAAAGGAGGAACCTCAACCCTGAAACAAGCGCTGATAATAATAATCCGGTATGCAGAAATAAAAGCCCAGGTAGTGAAATCTGGAAACGACAACAGGCACCAGTATGCGAGCCTTGCAGCGCCTGACAGCGCGACCAATTTATAACCACTAAAGAAAAGTGTGTGTGTGGGGGGATCACTTGGTGTGTGTGTGGGGGGGATCACTTGGTACTGAAAACAACAACCCATCGCCAATTCCAATTCAAGATTCATCCCCACATATTTTCGCAAGCATTGACTGCACACAAACAACCAAGCCGAATAATAATGGTACACGCATTCGTCGTTTTTTTTTGTTTTGCTGTGTTGAAGTTAAATGCACGAACTGCAAGGCTCGTCAGTCACAGAGAATAGAACTCACGTAACCAAGTGCAGGTGGTTCACTGGCATACAACGGCAACGTAATAAACAGGCAGGTACAAATGCTAACAGGTATCCCGTCAATGCTCTTCACTTTATTCATTCGTCAAACCTGACGCCTTTTCAGATAATTCCTTTCTTATATGCCCTGGGGCAACCCTGAACGTAGCTTCAATCGTCAAACTTAACGTAAGAAATAGAGCAATGTATACATGGAGCTAGACGAAAAGACTGTTTAAATCAAGCTAGCTTGTCCATCAACTCTATCGCTGTTTACGCTCTCCGGCTCTTTTCCTCTCCTTCATTCAGTTAATCAAGCAGACACACCTAACAAGTGCGCCCAACAAAGTGCCTGACTATTACTCAATACCAGACTTTGATATCTGTAAGCGTGTGTAGCTACCCTCAGTGCCCTCCCCCTTCATACCCTCTTTCCCACGCCTTAAATGAAACGCGGAAAAGACCCACAGAAGTCCGTTTGATTCTCAACAATCGTCTCTCACTTCTACATCCGAACAACCAATTCTGTGAAAAAGACGGGCTAAATGAAGGCTTCAGAGCGTCGTTACAAAGGTACTGGCGTAAAAGAGACAGGAAAACGGTTCCAGTGCATCGCGACGTTTTGCGCCGTGTTCGCGCACGTCGGTTTATTTATGTTATTCGCTTGGAAGAGAAAGAATTCGATTTCAGGTTTGCACGCTTTATTGAAACAAGGCCGGCAACGCCGTACTGAGAACACGCGCATAAAATACGTCTAAACAAAGCGAACACTTCGTTCGCCTAACGTGCCTAACGCCCTTCGTCGTCTGTCGACAAACAGCTCCCTTGTCTCAAAGGAGAAATGAAAAATAAGAAAAAACTAGAGGAACAGATTTTTGAGCCTAGGTGGGATCAAAGGGTCTCGGTACGGTAACAAACATAAGGGAAAGCAATAATACAGAGCCAAACCGTTGGAGCCCATGCCGAAGAAAGCGGAGCAGAAAATCAGAGAAAAGTGCAAGCAATAACCGAGGCCTCAATAAAAGATGAAGACGTAGTAGAGAATGCAGGCGCTTCAAATCATTTCAGGTTCTAGGTGTCCTTCGAGGAAGAACTCAACACAAGTTCCAGCCGTTTTTATTATAACGTGATATGCGCGAGTGGAGAGGAGCAAATAAAAAAAATCCTTTGAAAGCGGTTCGGAGCATAAGTGCAAGATTCTAAGGCATTCGTAAGAGCGGCAAAACGCAGCAGTGGTAAAAACGAGCGCTCGAAAGCGTCTTGGTCTTTGATCTCTCGCAAGAAATAAACTTTGAAGTTTGGCGAATAGCTGACAATTTTTTACGTCTCAGAAACTAGATGAGAGGCTAGTTTTTTTTTTCACAAATATTCAGCAGCGGAAGTGTTTGGCCCAGTTGGTTGTGCATTGTAGAATCGTGCAAGAATAAGAAAGACCGACACACAAGCGCACTGCGTGTCTATCTTTCTGTCTCTCCGTCTTTTGAGCGCTGTCATGATCCTATAATACAGAAACATTCAGCAGACATACAATACACACTTAAGGACAAGCTTAAGCTCAATAAAATAAATATGCCGTTTCACTATAATCGGAGACATATAAGCCTCCGAAAGTCATCGCAGGTTATTCGTAAACTGCGAGAGAAGAGACGGTAGCGCCGCCTGTCTTTATAACTGAGTATTACAGAAAAGGACGCTCCGTAGAAGTGGAGCACAAGGCGGATATATTCAAGGGGGTCGGGGAACAGAAACTGATAACAATCGATCCACAAGGTTGAATATAAAACCGAGAAATAAACGTAAAACTCCATCAGAAAGCTCTCACGCACCAAGTATGACTATGTAATACAGAGTACACAGTGAAACCATGACCAGTGGATCATCGTAGTGCAGTACGCAAAGCGCTGACAAAGTTTGTCACGGTATGTCCGGTCCAGCTTTTTTGACAAAACTTTCCTCAGGTCGCCAAGCCGCCATTGTAGAAGTCGTCTTGAAAATTATCAAACGACAAATTTGTTCTCAATTCTCTCAAAGAGAAATGCCGAAAATTATTTTTCTAATAATTCTAGTGATGCTCGTTCGTTTATAAACATCCGTGTAACGGAAGAGAACTTTAGGTTTCACGGCACCGCCACACGTGACAGGACAAAGCAATTTGACACGGATCTTCTGAATTCTACGTAACCGACGATTACACCCGGAATAAATGTATAAGAAGCAAAGGTTCTATTTTTACCACATATGTTTCTTTTCGCAAATTGGCCTCCATATTTGTTTTCGATTTCCACACAGACTTAAAAATACTTCATTTGAACTTCAACTGAATAACTGAAGTACAAACTGATAGTCAACAAAGTGCTCCCTTTGATTTTACCATTACCTGTACGAGACGTCAGGGAACAAAAACAACGCGACTAGGACGTTAAGTCGGTAAGCTTAAAGACAGGAGAAAAAAAAACGAAAATGGCGATTCACAAATCCTTAACAGCTCATGCTCGTTTAGTACAGTTCAGTTTTCAGATAGATTTCTACCAAAAACTCAAATATTTGATTTTTCGACGAAAACAAAGTGTACACGCAAGCAGCGAATACTGCTGCACGCAAGGACACGACAACAGTTTCCAACTTCGGTACTCGACAGTTAAGATAAAGCTCTAAAAAAACACACGCACAGCACAGAATAGTGAGTTGGATCTCTAGGTATCTGCGTGCCCCCAAGGCTTAGCTTTAGGGCGACCACAAAGAAGAAAAAAACCACGAGCTTTTATTTTGTAAACAGAGGGCAAGTGGGGCGGATATTTTTGTTTCGTTACGAGGATATTTTTCTCGGTTCACGTGCACGATCACAGGCGACAAGAAAGTAAACAAAGCACGCTAGTAAGAGGCAACAACAACAACATGGTTACATCGCGCGCAAGAAACAAAACTGAAAATTCAGACCTGCGCCAAGCATGGCAGCATCCGGGCTCACGCGCATTTCAGGGAAGCAAGTCACGCGTTCTCCCGCCATTATCTCGGCCCTCTATATTTTTTTTTTCAGCACGCAAACTGCTCGCCGCCTGGAAACACCCTTCCCTACGCTTTGCTGCTGCAGAAAAAAAAAGAAAGATAGAAATCAATACAAAAGTGGGGAAAAAAATTCGCGAGGACTTCGTGAAGCCGTAACGAGCGACAATCGAGAAAGTCGAGCTGCTCCCGTGTTTATCCGCTCGCTTCAACGCTCTCCCACAGATGCGCTTTGAATCTCGAGACTCTTTCCCCTTCAAAATTGTTTCGCATGCAGGAGCTCTTCGTTTCTTTTTTTTTTCCTCTTTGTAGTCAGCTTGAGTCTTAGGCTGACGCACTGAGGCGACTACGACAAAAGGCTGCGAAGAGGGAGAATTCAAAATGAATATTCTGTCTGGCCTCGGAATCTGCTTCGAAAGCGTCCTCGGCCTTGAGAGCTGCACCGCGGCGCGCCGCGTTTTGCGTTTTTGAAATGGTAATGCGCAAATTCTGTTCTTTTACAGCGATGAACCGACTGAGCGGCGGCTCGCTTTGGCGCCGACTGTTGCTTCTTGTCGCAGAGACCAAGCGCAAGGAAGCACTGGGACGACTTGGTTTGCAACCTCCCTCCCATCTCTCCCTCGGTTACAACAGTGACCAATGGTAGGCTGGCTTCACTGCAATGCAGTAGTGTTTTGAGGAGAATCGGTAAGCCAGACCAACAACTACCCGCTTTTCTTTGGCCTCCTTTCCAGCCATCTCCTCTGTCCTCCTCCGTTTATTACTTTGAAGTTTACACTTTCGGTGAAGCTCCCAGATGAGGCCAGGCATCTGCAGATCTTGTTCCCTAATGTCGTGAGTACAGTTTTAGGCTGACGCGGTTCATTCTGCGTGAACAAGTTCGTACGGTACCAGCGGCCGACGCGCTATAAAAGCTGAAAAGCTTTTTTTTCTACAATACCACTTGACAAGACCACTGCACTGCATCGTCACTGTCGGCTCAGTTGTGTGCAGAGTACTACGAAAGTATGTCCCACAAACATCCAAATAGCCCCGTCTCAAGCGAGCTACAGAAATTCTAACCCGGTAAATTTATTTATCTCAACTTTCCACATCACCATCTCTTGCCCTGATTAGCTTTCCTTTTCTCGAAATCCATTCCGCTGCCGTAATTAACCGCTATATTACAAGTCATACAGTACATGTCAGGTGATACCCTGCCATGTCTACAGACACTGCTCTCAGCGTAAACGGTGTTCGTTTAATTCACCTCCGACGGACCGAACTGATGTGTTTCCGGTCACGCATGACGTGCATGACGTCACGGAATCTCAAAGCCGAATCTGAGCTTTCAACCAGGGTTGTTCTCCAAGTCAGCTTCGCGCGTGCACTCATTTCCCAGCCGATGCCAAGACGTGCAACGCTTTCGCAGAAAAAGATCCTTGTTCCAAGACTGTTCGGTTTGCACAACCAGGCAGACCTTTTCTCGAGGGTGCTGACAAGTGCGCGGTTAAGAAAAAGCCAGCGCGTTTATGCCGCCGCTGCTGCTATTAAGGTCGCGCACCCTGTACGGTGAACCACCAAAGCGGCGTGCGTGAGAGAATGAAGAGAATACCGCTGCAGCCATTTATCGCTTTATCCTGGGCGCGTCAAAGACAGGAAAAAAAAAACAAGTGCAGAAAAAAAATTATAGGCCACCTCTACTTTCCCGCGCTATTATTCCAGCGCGCTCACTTACTTATTCGCTCGGTTTCTAGGAGCTGCCCGCCAAGCTGTCACGGGGGGCGCTGGCGTGCTCACGTTTGTGTTATGCCGGCGTCTGTCAGCCTCGTCGTTTGTACAAGCGTGTGATTTATGTCCATCACGTGAGGGCTGAATAAGCACTTTGCGGCAGCTTTTTTTTTCCCCACGTTCACAAGGCAAGGCTTTAACGCCCGCTGGCAAAACTAAATAAAAATATATGTACAGGTTACGAGAGGGCAGGGGGGGGGGGGGGGGGGGGTGCATATCTGAAAGAAAGAAGAAAGCACCTTTTCACCAATTCTGGTGTGAGAAAAAGCAGCTCCTGTTCAGCTCCCTCTATTTCCCCTCTCTTGCTGGCTTTCTCTCCTCCCTCCGTAAGTCCGGCCACTTGGGCTCGCTTCCAAACGGAGCCGAGACAAGATAAGCCAAAAGACAACTCCTTGTCTCAAAAAAGAATCAAAGTAGTGTTGATGCATTACAAGCAGCAGCAAAGGAAAGGAAGTAAATAAAGCTTTTTCCCTCCTTCACTAAGCTCTCTCTCTCTCTCTTTCTCTCTCTCTTCGCGCTGGGTGAAGAGAACTCCACCCCCGGCGCGGTACACACGCCGCAGCGCGCTTTCTGTGTCGCTAGCGTCGTGCCGACTTGCACAGGTGCGTATTCCAAAAGACCCATAGACGCGGCTCTTCTATGCAGCCTCGGCCGCAGTACTACATCAAGAACATCAAGACTGCATGGTTTCTTTCCACACACCTAAGCTGCCGGTGGTTGTCGCTTCCGCCTTATTTATTCTCTCTTGAACATGCGACCGTTGCTTGCACAAGCGCAATTTCATCAGCCACGTGCTACTTGAAGTGAGAAGCGCACAGGGAGATTTTACACGACACTTCCACGTTCAAGGATGCGGCCAGACGCGATGAACTCCCGAAAGAGGCGATAGCGATGCTTGCTCTGAGGTGGCTGGAGGGGAATGAGGCAATTACGGCAACTGAGACGATGAGATAAAGGGCTTGAGCTATTAACCAAGTGAATTAGCATTAAGCGTCTCCACAGCTAAGGACTATCGTTATCGGATCGTGGAACGAAGGTGTCAGTGCGTGAGTACACGAATGAGCTGGTTAGTGAGTGATCTGGTTGGCGAGGAGTGACGGACGACTACGAGCATTGCGTTCAGCTAAATAACTACAGGGAAAATAATTAATAGTGCAGTAAATAGGTGAAATAGCGTAAGCGGGAGAAAAGTCAGCTGGCAACGCGGATAGCTGAAATCACTACTTTATCATGCACACGTGCACACGTATTAAGGCAGCCTGCATGTTTTACCAGCCTGTACTGATAACATAGAGAAGAGACCCCGTTTTGGCGATTTTCACGAAATCGACGCCACGCTGGGGCAGCGCCGCGGACTAGGATCTGTACGCGCGGAACCACATTTCGTTCCTTTACGTAAGCTGCTCACCGGCACGTTCAGACATTATTGTCATAGTTTTGGTGCAAAAATATATCTTACAAGGGCTGTTACACAGAGGTAAAATGATTGCTAATCCTAATTATGCTTATTCTTTTGTTCTCACATCATTCAGATCCTATGGCATAGCTGGAGGCAAAGCTCCTGCGCAGCGGAATAGGCTACGCTCTGAATAGAAAGGAGTTTAAAAAGGGAGTAAAGTGTCCTCTAGTGCACTCCCTTTTACAAAAAGAGTATACTAGAAGACACCTTACTCCCTTTTTGCTCCCATACAGACATATTCGTGTCTACGGTGTATTTCCCTGCTAATCCGGAGATTGCAAAGGGAAACGCTTGTCCTGGTCTACCTAAACTTGAAAGCATAGCGGGCACGGGTGACCACTTTCCTGTAATGAACCCTACGAAGCCGTCGACTGATTGGGCGCGAAAGCTAACACGGCGTTCGCTTGATGACAACTGAGCCAGCCTGTCAGCTAATCAGCACGAGAAGTAACAGTAACGCCGGGGATCATCGTAGAAAATTACTTGGGGGGTGCGTTTCCTTTTCGCTATCGATCTGATTCCTTTCATATACCAGTACCCAATGCGAAAAAAAAGCACTGAAAAGAAGACAACAAAGCGGAATCAGTGTAAGTGCAGAACTAGAGAGTGGAAGAAAAGGGGGGGGGGGGGGGGGGCGCTGTTTTTATCTCGCGCCGCACACGTTGCGGCGATGGCAAAAGGCAAGTGCCCCAGCCTCCGCGAAAGACAATCAAGCGGAAACCGAACCGATGAACAAAAAGAAAGAACCCACGGAATTATGACGAAGAAAGGTAGAAGGCAGAAACCAATTTCCGGCACCCCCTCCAATAACGCCTAAGTGCTCGGGAACACGCGAGACTTTCGGGGAGCAAGTTTCTCCGCCGGAATCGGCCGAGGACCTAATTAATTCGCCCAGCTAGCAAGCAGCGAGCGAGGAGAAAAGGGGGGCATGCAGGAAGATTGCTACGGTCCACCAAATTAGGTCGAATTAGTGCCGATAACAAGGCCAGATGAATAGAGGGAATACACATGAGGCGGTATGCAGGATTCCGCGACACTGAACGAGCCGGCATGCTTTAACAAGGAAGTCCTCTCACATGATTCGAGAATCGAAATTGCACAATATAACCCCTCCTTAGTTAATTTCTGGCGCGTACGAACAAAAAAAAAGCCAGTGTTATTGAAGGAGGGCCTATGACAAAGCACAGGACTTAGGATGGTTCGCTGCACGTGCACCTTGTTAGGGACAAGAAAACAAAACGTACACGACAGAAGCCCTTTCTGAAGAGACTGCGCGACCGCTCTAGCAGCCTGTCGAGGCACGTGCCAGCGTAATAAACAGAACATGACATCGCAGCTGCAGGCGCCACCGAGCTAGGCCTAACGGTTAGGCTTAAGTCAGACATGAAGCTAGGCCTAACGTTCTCGCAGCGTGGTTTTCATTGGGTTAAAATAAGGCTCACCTACGCAGCGTACGAGGCTGTTCGCAACAACGCTTAATCGCCTACTCCGTAACTGTCGGTGCGCCTTCACGTACAGGTCTGAGGTGTTCTGGCAAAATAGCTAGACTGGCGACGAGCTCTCAGACCAGTACAGGTCCATTACAGCGCAGGCAAGTGATTTCATTCAAAAGGTGCGAACGTATTAGCAATCTTCATTTCGCATTACCTTTGGTTGCACAAGATTTCTTGCAGCGAACAGAAAAAATAATGATTAACTCTACGCGAGCAATGATTAGACCAAAGGGAGATTTTTCTGGGGTGTAACAATAAAAGAAAGCCAGTAACTGACATTTTAAAAAAATACAAAGAAAGCTACAGGGCTTTCGGCGAGTCCCTTCCATACAGCCAAACTCCGACTTCCACCCGTTTTTTGCGTGCAAGGCTTTCGTGCTTTATAACCAAACACATTCATTCGGCGTTTTCTACGAAAAGTTCCCTCGCACAAGCTATTCGTACACGGTATATACCTCAGGACGCATCCCTGAATCCGGTTTATGAGAACGAATAACCCATCAGCAAAAAGTCTTATTTCCGGAATTAAAACGAATCTTTTCCGGAGGCAGCCTTTCACGTACGAAAAACCGATTTCTGCGCATTTTGCAGCTTGCATGCTATACTTCACTCGCATTGAGTCAGCGTTCTCGGAGGCTTAATGGTGTCGCTATACCCTTTTCTTTCACTGTCTGTTCGGGCGTTCGTTTCAGTTTCTCTTTTCTGTTTTTTCGACCAGTGCAGCCAGTACATTGCGCCGCTCGCTGCATCAGACGGCATATGCTGATCAGTGCAAAATCTGCGAACCCGACCGGCGCCTTTTGCGAACCGCACGAATCATCCCATCCTGAGTAAGCGAGTTAGAGCACGGCGTCGCGGGGTAGCGAAGATGTCGCGGTGTGTTCTCAGTGCTGCGCGTGTCGTTGAACAAAATGTCCGTGTAAGCAGCGAATAATGCGGCCCCTAACGACGATGAAAATATCAACGCGCAGACCGCGCTGAACTAGGCAGTCACCCCCCTCCCCCCCTCCTGATCCCCGAATAATGCACACGAGGCAAGCTCAGATTTCGAGCGACGTACGAGCCCCCCCCCCCCCCCCATCTCAGCGAAACCTCGCCCAAAATAAAGATCGTTTGCGAAGACACACGTTCGCATTACTTTCTGACTTCCGGTAACGCGGTTTGAACGAGAAAGCGCTAGCTCTAACGAAACTTGCATGATTAGTGCGCAGACTCAAATAAAACCTGCGTGCGTCTTTGATTGCACAGTCATGTTTTTGTATTACGGTTTTAATTGTTGTTCCTCAATAATTTCGCAAGTGTCGCGTACGGTTTTTTTTTTGTATTTGCGCGCAATACATGGTTGCCTGGTCAAGTCGTCGTTTTTGTCTTTTCATTTAAAACAAAATTATCTCGCATTTACGAGGTCGCCACACAGTCAACAACCAAGGAGCGTACTTCTACATGGTAAATTAAGCGAGCACATTCAAAATTCGAAACATGCTTCTGTTATTCCGTCGTTCTCCTTCACGCGTCAGCCAGCAAAGAAGGTCGTAATGTTCTGTCTTCAGCTCCGATTAAACAACTTGCGGGCCGATTCGGTCGCGCTGAGTCTGTCTGCTGAGGATTGGCAGTAACCACTAGCCCCTTTAAGGTGACCTTTAAAGAGCCAAATGTTTTATTGGCTTCTTAAGGGGCCAGTAGCGGCGCCCTTAAAGCTGTTGCATTCGAGCAAGCAGACAGGGTCAGAGAAGAACAGGTGCAGAGAAGGAGACCGCCGCGGTGGCCTAGTGGTTTGAGCATCCGCCTCGCATGCCGGGAGGTGCGGGGTTCGATCCCCAGTGCCGCAGGGTACCCACCGGTGAAACAATAGGTAAAAGCTTTCACCTAGCCTGGTGCTCGGCTTCTTTAGGGTGAAATGCTTGAGAAATGGGTATTTGACCCCACCTTGAGTAGAAGAAACTTACATTGTGCCACGGCGCTCTTTGGCCACAGATGCCCTTGCGCCATAAGCAATCATCATCATCATAAGGAGAAAGCAAGCGCGGCGCAGCGATGCGCTGCGCCTGGAGCTTACGTCACGCGCTGCCCGAAGCAATGTTCCTGGCGAACCGCCAGCGATGACAGTAATTATGTTGATGATGATGGTGGTCTGGTGATTGTGACGATGATGATTTATGATGAGGTTGGATGAGTCATCATTTAAAGCATCTTGAAACACGCATTTCACTTATTACTGCCCTCTTAATCCCGGATGAGATCGTCATTATCGTTAAACAAACAAATAATAACTAAAAAATAAATATTAAGCCAAAGCAATCAAATGGAAGTTAGCGAATCATAAACTACACCTTTAAATAGTGATCAGATTAACTTGTGTGACTGATGATCGACTGACCAGCCACGACAAAATTGTGGGATATGTGCGGTGGTGGTGCTATGGGTCGGAGAATGCCACTGAGAGTTCAAACCGAGAGCGCTAAGAATATCAAAAAGATGGCAAGAGAGAGACAGAGGTCTCTAAATGGACGGAGAAGACGGAAACGAAGCACTCGCTAGCCGTCTCGCGAGCCGGCTAGAGATAATCAGAAAGGAAAAGCTACACGACAACACACAGGGCAGTTCGCTGCTCTTCGAAACCCGAGCAGGCTCCTTTAAAAAAAGCATATAAACAGAAGCAGGCCGAGCACGACGACACGTGTTCGGTTTGCGGTAAAGTGCCGGAAACGTTTCAGCATATTTTAAGGAAATGCGAAAGTATCCGGCCAGTTCTCAAGGTTCGGAAAGTCCAACTTCCTAAAGCCCCGGGATTTGAAATAAACGGCAAACAAAACTGGGCATAAATGGAAATCAGAAGGAGGTTGCTGGACTGTTGGCGGAAAATAAAAGAGACAGAGAAGATAACCGGGATCTAAGTGAAACTAGTTCGGATTAATGGATTAGCCTTAAAATGGCACAAAACCTTGGCTAGAAGATAGAAAACTCCAGCCCCGCTACTAAGAGCGCTCCTCTTTTCATCTATCCATCTATAGTGTTAATTATGCGGGAGGCTCAAATACCAGTCTACCCCTGATCTGCCTCTGTGCTAGTCCTGTGCACAGATGCACCCTTGTGCGTCTAGTGGTGTAACACTGCTGTAGAGGGAAACCGGGTGTTCTTGGCAGGACTAGGCAGAGTAACAGCGAGACATCAAGCGCCGGATCGTTGACGCTCATCTGGCGGCGCCGGTGGCTGGGGCAGCGCGCGCTGCCTGGAGCTCTACACCGTTTCATCCGGCGAAGAAAACTCGTCAGATCATCACATCCAGCGGTTACAGGCGCCCCTCACAGAATTAAACCGAATCTGACGCCTGTGAGCTGCTCCATGACCTCGGTCTGGCCCCGACGCCTGGAGCAAAAATGTACGCCTGCCCTTCTGAACGCCCCTGCCTTTTCTTTATTTTCGTCCATCTGCCCCTTGTGGAAATGCTCCTCCAAACCACTGGCTTGTTACCGCTCAGATTTCATCCAATTAGGCATTCGGTGGGCAGTCTTGCGTAACACTACGTATTTTCAGGGTAATTGCCTCATTCGAACAGTATGAATCCAAACTCATCATCGTCTGCTCTTGTCCTCCTGCCACCGACGAGAGATGACGTTGCTAGTGCTGTCAGTAAAGTGTTCCTGTATATGCTCCCGCAGGGATGCTCCCTGTAGAAGCACATACAGGAACACTATGTCAGTACAAGTACCATAAAAATTCTTTTTTTTTCGTTTGGCATCGACGCATAAAAGAAATTGGAAAAAAATTAAAATTGACAATTGGTATTTGTGAAAAAGAAATGGCGCAGTATCTGTCGCACATATCGGCGGACACCTGAACCGCGCCGTAAGGGAAGGTATAAAGGAGGGAGTGAAAGAAGAAAGAGGTGCCGTAGTGGATGGCTCCGGAATAATTTAGACCACCTGGGAATCTTTAACGTGCACTGACATCGCACAAAACACGGGCGCCTTAGCGTTTCGCCTCCATCGAAACGCAGCCGCCGCGGTCGGGTTCGAACCCGGGAACTCCGGCTCAGCAGACGAGCGCCTGGACCACTGAGCCACCGCCGCGGGTAAACGACGCGCACTTTCGAATCATTTTGATCAAACCAAGCGAGCTGCCATTTCTAAGCATGGCATTAAAAAAACTGACCTCCAGATGCCACCTCTGTGCGAAATTTGAGCGCGAACAAGCCAGCGATTAAGCCACGAGATGCAATGGTATCCTCCGAGCGGCCCAAAAGTAGCTATTGCATAGTCGTGGAAAACAGTTCACGAGATCAGGGTTCCTAGAAAACAAGAAAAAAATACTTATTTCTGCGCTGTCTCGCTAACCAATCAGCTGGTATTCGTTGCACTAAACGGAGCATGCCCAACCGCTTTGCTTCTAGGCTTCCCAGTGAACTGACCGCGCGGAAGTTAAGTTTCTTTTCCTTTTCATCGGCGTCCCTCATCCCGTTGACTGTCATCCATAACTGATAATAAGCGAGCCCAAGAGAGTAAGGCCCGTTCTGACTTTCGTTCGATAGTGTACAGCCCAGAAAAAATAAAAATAAAAATTGCCCTGCCCGAACCGCCTATTCCACAACGGGCCAATATAAACAATGAGGCACGAGGCAATACAAAAATAGAATAGCAGAAAAATAAAAACAAAAAGAAAAAAGGTGATCCATTTCAGCGCTAGCTGCCGAGGAAGGGCCACATTCGGGGGCGTTTATAGAATTTTTAAACTTTCATTTGAAATTTAGTTAAACAAAAAAATTAAATAAATGTTCAACTATATAAAAAGTATGAATATTGAACTAAACGCTCAGAAAAAAAATGAAAATGTACACACATTGCCAATTTTACTATAGAATAGTTATGACATGTCAAATTGTAAAAGTTAATTACGATTTTGATTAAATATGATAGAATAGTTATTCAAGAAATAATTGTAATAAATGTGGCATACAATAATTTGACTATATTATTTGAATATGCAATAGTTATGTGCATTGCAAGATGTAGAAAGCATTTACAAAATTTTGGTTGAACATTACACAATAGTTATTATAGGTATACAAGTTCTGGCGAACGTTTTTGTTATTGACTTGAGTTTGGCTTGATTTATTTATAAAAAAGTTATTAGGGATGGCAAATGTCCAGTTTCTTAATGCGTAGAAAATTTTTCTTTTAAAGTATTGCCATTGCTCGCATGGAGCAATCAGTTAAGACAGCCATAGAAAACCAATGGGGTACTTTTTTGACGCTAGCAAAAACGTTAACAACAAAAAAATCCAAGCCTGCCGACGGGAGATCTGCAGATATATTGATTGCTATAGTTAAATCTCACAATATATGAAAAAATTGCGTTCATAAATTCTTTCCTATTAAAGATGTTTTATTGCAGAATTTCTGCGTATGACAAACGGCAAGTTAAAACCTATTCGCTATCGGAAGCACGAGTTTCACTTCACGCTCCTCTCTTAAATATACCTCTGGCAAAAATCATATGTTTCCAAGATTTTGAAACTCTGTTTTGCAAACCTCTGTCTAAGGTATGGGAACGAATTATTCTGCGAACATATGTTGGAACGTTCAATAAGAAAAAAAGATGGATTTTAAATTTACCGGTAGCGGCATTTTGATTTTAGATCTACAACTTCAAGTTTAGCGTTACCGTTGCAACTCATATACTTTCTGCGTAAATTAAACTGTCAATTTTCAGTGCTTCAAACACTCCGATGGGTCTAGTTTTAACAACTGTTTTGTTACACAAGAACATAATTCTGAAACTGAAATTTCAAATTAGTGAAATTTAGTGACTACTCAGAACTCAAAAGTACAGGAAGTGAAAGCGTACACGCAAATATTACTACCAAAAGACATTAGCTTTCCCTGCTTCTTTTAAGTGCGAAGAATTCTTAACCAAATAGGTGCCAAGCATTCCTAATGACAGCAGTTCAGCGTTCCACACGAATTTTAATGGGGCGAAGCAGGGCCTTTGCGCAAGATTTTTTTTTCTACAACGTGTCGTTCCGCTTCTGTTGCGTGTAAAATAAGCACACTGTTCTTTTTGTCTAAATCTCTTTTTATCTCTCCTCGTTTGTCTCCACGCAAATGCTATTCTTCGCAACAAATATTTTTCACGGCACTCAGAAATTTTTGCATTTCTAGCCAACAACACCGAAAAAGAAAGAGCACTAAATTATTCAACTTTTCCTGAATAACGACGCGTCACCCTATTTTAAGGCTAAAAAACTTTCCACTCACTGGGCCGGTACATAGGACCATTAATTGTCTCTCAAAACCTTTTTTTTACGAACAGAATGAGGTGCTCTTCAGCATCAGCAGCTTATCCTGCAGCTCGATGGTGCAAGCGCCATAGTTCACCTCTTATGATCTCAGCCTAACCCTACTACAGCGCAAGTGCACTCTGCGCGATGATCGCCGGTAATTTATACCGATCTGGAAACAGGCCCGCGACGTTATACCGCCATTATTTCACGCACGGAAGCCTCCACAATCAGAAATTTCAAGCAATATAAGCCTGCCCTCCACCGCTACCCCTTTGTTTTTCCCCTCGCCCTCTACTCAGAAAAGAGGTGGTTCATTCCTGGGACACCTTAATCCGGATCAATGGCGCCTTTTAAGAACGAGGACCCGTATGGTTCGACGCTGGAGTAAATGACGCGCTATTCTAACCAAGCACGCTGAGTAGCACCGCGCGAGGTAATTTTTAAATGAAGTGATGAAAACGAAATAACAGACCTCTCACCCTAGCTCGAAATATGGAACAGAGCATGAACGTGATTAGGCTGACAGCGGCGGCCGTCATTTATTAAACCTAAGCCCATACACTGAGTTCTCATCGCCATTCATGTCATCCCCCTTCTCACCGCGAAGCCATCGTCTCTACAGTGTCCAGTTCATGTCTCTTTTTTCTTTCGCTCTCGTCGTTGTTCTTGTTTATATTGTTTGATTTGTTGTGCTTGTTTTTGTTTCTGTTGCGGTGGTCCCCCCCGAGGATCGGGCATTTACTTGCATGTACTTCAACAGGCATCGGCGCCGGGTTTGAGTTCCTGTCTTTTGAGTCGACTCGCCCGTGGACTTCATCGTTGACGTAGCAAGTCACGCTTAATGGAAGTCGGCAAGACCCATTTCACGCTCAGCTAAAATTCGGCAAGACCCAATGCACGCTCAAAGGAAGTCAGCCGTAACCGTGTCACACTCAAAAGAAAGTCAGCAAGATCCATTTCACGCCTAAAGAAAGCCGGCAAGGCCCAATTCACGCTCAAAAGAGTCAGAAATGACTGTGTCACGCTGTAAATAAAGCCAGCAAGGTTCATTTCATGCCTAGAAAAAGAGAGACAGGAAGGCCAATTCCCGAATAAAGAAAGTCGGCAATGACTGCGTCGTACTCAAAAGAAAATCAGCAAGGCCCATTTGAAGCCTAAAGAAAGCCGGCAAGACCCAATTCATGCTCAAATAAAAGTCAGCAATGACCGTCTCACACTGAAAATAAATTCAGCGAGGCCCATTCCACGCCTAGAGAAACATAGACGGCAAGACCCAATTCACGCTCAAAACAAAGTCGGCGACGACCGTGTCACACTCAAAAGAAAGTCAGCAAGGCCCATTTAACGCCTAAAGTCGGCAAGGCCCAATTCAGAAAGTCGGCTAAGCGCGGCGTCATGCCAGTGGCGCCGATGACCTGCAATCAACGCGAAAGCGCCTCACAGGCATCCGTATATACAACATTCAGGGCCCTCCGCGTACCTACGCAGCACTACGCAGGCAATCACGTTAATGAAGGCAGTGAATACTGGTCACTCTTTACAATCTCCAATAGAATGCAGGAGCGCGCCGCCTTCTTTCGTGCAGACGAGAGAATGCCGCGCTTCGGCGAGCACCATCAGCTCCCTTACACGCTCCAGCAGGTTTCAGAAGAGCAGGCTCCCATGGGGCGACCCCTACGCGGTGTATGCGTCCTCGCAAATGGATGGCAGGCTGCTGTCTCGGCAACGCTTCAAGCGCGTTCCGCGCGGTCAACGTCGCTCCCTGGACCTAAAAACCGGTGGCGATTCTTCCAGGTGTGCGATTACCGGAGAGGGCACTTGTAGTATCCACGCAGGATTAGACAGCTTTTGTGTCGGCACTGAGGCCGGGCAGTACACTATTCACGCGACTGATTTCCATGTTTACAAGACGCCTTCCTCCGCGGAGTTTGCGCAAACTGCGATGCGCAGGACGGCGCACGAGTAATTGGGCTGTTGCTGGCCGCCGCACAGGAACTCAGCCGTACGAAAAGCGCGGAGCTCTCAAGCCTTACAGATTGGGAAGTGCGGCACTTGCTCGCTCTGCGGGGCTTCGGAATGTGAAAATTTGTCACTGCGAGCCGGACAGCGTCCCGCCAGCTCTGATTACTCTGCAGTGTGTGCGTACTCTTAGCAGAGACTGCGCCTCTATAGTCTTCAGGAGAGTCGGTTCCACGCCTCTCGATAAAAGCAGCGAGCATTTATCACAGCATCTATGATAGCAGTGACTCCTGTAGTTTACTCGCTTGTTAAATGCATACACTGCAGAGCAATTTGTAACGATACTCCTAGACTGTCTGTGATTGTGCCCTACAAGTGAAATACAGTCAGTCAGAGTGATACAGTCAGTCGTAATGAGCGAAAGTAGGACAAGTACAATCAGCTGCGTCGCTGAACGCTCTACGACAGCTAGATCACTCGGAAATTTTTCGCACACAGCATTCATTGAAACGACGTCACTAAGAGGAAAAGACGGTGCGTGCGTGCGTGCGTGCGTGCGCGCGCGTGTGTGTGTGTGTGTGTGTGTGTGTGTGTGTGTGTGTGTGTGTGTGTGTGTGTGTGTGTGTGTGTGTGTGTGTGTGTGTGTGTGTGTGTGTGTGTGTGTGTGTGTGTGTGTGTGTGTGTGTGTGTGTGTGTGTGTGTGTGTGTGTGTGTGTGTGTGTGTGTGTGTGTGTGTGTGTGTGTGTGTGTGCGGTGGTGTGCGTGTGCGTGTGGTGTGTGTGTGTGTGTGTGTGTGTGTGTGTGTGTGTGTGTGTGTGTGTGTGTGTGTGTGTGTGTGTGTGTGTGTGTGTGTGTGTGTGTGTGTGTGTGTGTGTGTGTGTGTGTGTGTGTACTCTGCTGGCGCAAGCATTCGTTTTAAAAGACCCTATGTCCAAGTCCTCTGTCCCGTTGTGCTTAGCCTTGGTGTAGTTGTTTTGTATGTTTTACGTGTTTGACTGACGTTAGCTGGTCTTCAAAAGTTGTCGCTTACGGCCCAAGTCCGCTAAAAGATGAAGGGAGATAACTTCTCACACAGATAGAGTTCTTTAACACACAGTACTGCATCGTGTCACGTGTGTCATTCTCTATTCCAGTACGGTGCCCGCAGCACAGCATTATTAGCAGCGCTCTTTCTAGTGCCTCATGACATTGCCGCACGCATGCTTGGCATTAAATGAAATCATCTGCCTTTACTCCGCCCCCTCTCTACATCCCTCCTCTCATTCCCCAAGTGCGTGGCAGCCATCCGGAACTCTCTCTCTTTTTTTTAACCTCTCCAACTTTATTCTTCCTCTAACTCTCTCTCTCTCATGTGCCTCAAAGCAAGCACTTACTGGGAGTGCTCCTTAAAGCCGCCTAGCTTGATAACGAAGCAACATGACGGTTCCCCCAACTGGATTCCGCAATGCGGCAACACAGACGCTTTGTCTGGTAGCTTCCCTGGATGATGCAATGCAGGAGGCTGGGGTGCAGAGCTCGTGCGTATAATCAGCGCGCTAATTTTTTCAGTTAATTTTCGCGTCAATTAGTGAAATGAATGTTTTATTTCAGGCCAACGTCCCTTCCGACACTCTCAACTCAACACTTTGTTACAAGCACGGTCGCATCAGAGTAAGTAACTTCGCAAACATACATATACATAAGTCACCCAAAGCGTTGCCCATGAAAGCAGCAAAAGCGGCGTATGTGCTCGGGCGACTTTGTCCCAGCGGCTGCTTGCGCGCTGTTAATTATGCACTGCAAAAAAAATGGACAGAAAACAGACTGCTGCATATTAGCATACCATGTCCGGTTTCGCTGCATGGTCTCCACGCATCATTAACCCTAAGATTCAGGTTTCGATGGTTTGCTTTGCTTTTGTGTTTCCGTTTTTAGCGCTCCTAGTGGCACGGTCCATGTCCAGCGAATTCTCTCGCGTCTGCTGACACAACATCCTACATAAGAGACATCGCAGCGTACGGAGTCATTAGAGAGAATTCTAGCATAACGCTGTAACTCGTATCTGTTTCTTTTTTTCGAGCGCTGCATGCTACGTACACTTAAAACAAGTGGCGGATCAAGCATGTTCTGCAGCGGGTGTATAAAAACAAGCCGTCAGTTACAGCGGTACTTCGTATTTTGCGCTACGCTAAAACTCCCTGCTATAGTTTTAGCTGCGCGTTCGCATATTACGGTCGCCCCTGTAACTCATCATGCCGAGCCGCAAGGAACAGGCGCAGCGGTACGGAAAATAATTTGCGGCATTGTTTGGTCATTAAGTATTTGACCAACTACCGCACTGTGGGGAAGTGTAAGAGCACAATGGGTAAGAGAAACTGAGCTGATGCCTAGACCTCCTACGAAACCATAAAACAGCGAGAAAAACAGAACTAACTAGTGTGCACCACGATAGAAGTTCTTTCGCCTTTTGGTTAAAAATGGCTCAAGTTCGGTTTCAGTTTATTGTAATCAATAATTGCCCAGTACATCCCTCCATAAAACGTACAGCCGAAGGCCTCACAAGATGTCGCCACTATACAACTTCATTCTGTATACCCTCAACGCCATCTGTTGTTTGTCAGCGCTGTGTTTGTCTCGCTTCTTCTCGTCCGTCGCCTTTCGCGCTGTTTTTCAATACGGCCATCTGCGCATGCGCTGTTGGCGGATGGCTTTAGCAGAATATTTTAGCGGCAAAAGGTGCTGCTAGGTGCGCCAGGCTAGAAAGAAGTCTAACAATTCCCGACGAAATGATTAACACGTCACCGGCGGAAGTCATTCCACGCAAACATTAAATCCGTCCTCCTCCTCCTCCCCCTACCCCCCTCGAATGATGTTATCGTCGTCACTCTCGTGCCAACACACGGCACAACAAACGCGGGGTCCTGTGAAAAGGTGGGGTAAGCGTACCGTCTGCGTCCACCGCGCTAGCGACGCGCGCGCCGCCCGTCGGCGGCGGCATGCTTAGAGACTACCGCGTTCGATGCTGACGGGCTGACGGTTGGACGTGCCTTCAATCTTCGCCCTGTGCGTGGGAGTGGGTGTGCGCGTGCGTGTGTGTGGCAAAGCAATTACCCCAGACGTGCCAGCCTCTTTCGCACGTTCCCCGGACCCGCACGTTAACCATTAAAGTGAATGAGAACGACAAACGAAGCAATACTCCGTTTATTAATAATTCAGCAACCGCTGTCAAGGCGCAACTCGTTCACCGCCGTCTCCCGACGTTTACAATTACGCAGCGGCACCGAAACTCGGCGCTTCATTCATTATTGTTCACTGGAGCTGATATAATTAGGTTAGAAAGTGTGTCTCCTTGTGTCGCATTGTGTCGTTGCTTTGTGCTGTATTACGGCGTTGAGTTACGCTGTGTTGTGATATGGGGGTCATATTTCGTTACGTTAGCGTAAATGCTGCGTTGTTTTATGCTGCGGCGCGTTGCTCGATGATGTGTAATGTCCTGTGTTACATCCACTTAGTGTCACCTGTAATGTTACATTAAATTAACGTGTCAGATATCCCAAACCAAGCCCGCGACCAAAACTGCACCATTAGTTATCATTCCGGGGTAAGTTTACTGGACATTAAGCACCGAGACTAAATGCCGCAAAACAAGCAGCCGATTCTCGCTGTACACGGCGAGAATCTTCGCAACGCCTTCATTGAGGTGAACTGCAGGCCCATAGCAGAGGTTATCGGAACACAGAAGTTAAGGAGAGGCTCTCTCCCTGCGTTCGCGTACTGACACTGAGTGGTGAGTGCACTGTGCAGGTCGCGCGCAGAAGGGCAGAGCACACAGCACACAGACTGCCAGGAAGCCCAGCTTTTTTGCAGCATCCGTGCTCCGAAATCTTCTGCGGGCAACCCGCGCACAAGTGGAAGTGTAAAGTTGACGATACACTCACCGCCTTTCGTGCTTTATATTTAGACTTCTATATACCATCGTGTGAAGTGAAGTGAAGTGTCGATATTACTGGCTTTTCACGCGCGAAGGCAACGCAGCGGGTTTGAAGCATGCTGTAGAGGGGCTCCGGGTTGATTTTTGAGACCTCGCGTTCTTTCGCTTGCACTGAAATCTCAGTACACTCGCGATTTGTCCACTTCTCCTCAACGAAAATGCGGCCGCCGTGGCTGGGAACCAAACCGGCGACGCAGGTCACGAAGCACACCTCGCGAATACATGCGACGTCACTGCACGATTTCTCGACATGCCGGTGCGCGAGGCCTCGTCTGTCTAAATATATTGTTACGGGGAAATACTATTTACATTTATTTACAAGCGTTAAGGGTTTAGAATGAATAGTTCCTAGCAGGGAGCACCAACGCGAAATGGGAGCCACATCAACCTCTTCTTCTTCATTCGGCCTGTTCACGCGAGAGGCCACTTCGTCTTCCACTTCCACTTCGTCGTAACAATATTACTTATTAACGCGTGCACATGTTTAAAAGGAAAGCGGAATCGATTGTGATGGCACACTCGTGGTGGACAGAAACAGTCTCTTCGCTCATTCGGACCGAATGCCATAGTTGACACGAGCTTTGTCACTCGCCCGGAAAGGAGGAAGATCAGGTGGGTACGCTGCGCTTTAAGCGTGATTCTAAGCGTGACACAAAACAGGGAAGCGTTCGTCTGTGCGTCGCCGAAGATATTAGTGCTCGTGGCCGACGCATAAAGACTGCTTAAGTTGCGAGGACAATGTCAACAATTACGGCACGCGGTCTCCTACGTAGCTCTCGCAGCCACACTGAGTTTACCGTTTTCTTGGGGTACTCTTCAGTACTCTTCAGTAAGGGCTATAGGATGCCGGGTGCCTTAACGTTTGCTTAAGCCACCGCTCGCAGCATAGCCATCTGCTATAAAAAAAATATTCTAAACATTAGAATTTATTCCTGCCTGTTTCAGGCCTTGCTTTCTCTGAAATAAAATCATTCGTTCATACCTGCCTGCCGTTCCTAAGAAAGTTCTTTCTTACTATTGCCCAAGACCACCTATTGACCACGGCCGCTTTATGCCAAGCGCGAAGCGAGTTCGCGCTTTGCATCAAGCGGCCGTGTATTGACATTCTCGTTTTCCAGCAGGCAAAACCGGAAATCTTTGGTAATGGCAAGCTACGACCATTCCACAAACCCCGGCGAAAGTCTTGATGTCGCTGTAAAAAGCTTGATCCGAGCCCTTAAAGCTCACGTGTATTAATAATTCTTCCGCGCTATCCACCTGCGCAACGTTAACAACAAAGCAAGCCTACCACAGTAAACAGCTCTAAGCAGCGCTCATGCGCCTCGTAATTTTCTATAGCGCTTGCTTTGTACTTTACTGGAACAACAATCCCCTACCAACTAATCCGATACCACACGTTGCAAGGCCCTAAGGACTTCATAGCTGCATCAACATGCCCTGTTCATCAAGATTAAAATGCTTTAGATGAACTATTCAACCTTTCGATTGCCCTCAACACATGACTTTCATTTTCAAAACGTTCAGGTTTACTTGGATTTCAGGCGCCAAAACCGAAGCAAGCAGTAGTAGTTGTCAAAAAGACCCTCTCACGTGCGCCACCGACAAATTACCTTTGCCCAACAGTGCCACCCTTATAAAAATGGTCTATAGGCAGTCTATAGACATCTTATAGACTCTGTTGTCCTTCCTATAGGTATTTCTTTTTGTCTGTTCATACTCTATAGACATTCTATAGAAAATTTACTAAATGTGTATGGCCATAAATATATATATTGTGTATGACTGTCTATAGAATTTGTAGTGCCTACAGACTATTCTGTAGAATTTGATTTGTCTATAGACAGTCTATAGACTTTACAGACAGAAGTCTATGGGCAGGTACCAAAGAAATTTTGGTAAGGGTGCGTTAAATTTTATTCCATATCTTTCTTAAAACTACAAAAACAAGTACTCGATACGCAGACGGGCATCTGCTGCTGCTAAATGCTCATGACGCAAAAGCGTAGAAATATTCTTCCAGTATTCCTTAATAGAAACGTCACACTAAGTTCAATATCAAATTTGTGTATGCAATATTTATGTACAAATCCATCCCTGTGGCGAAATATATAGCCTCGACTCCAATAAGCAGTTTATATGATTTGTAATCCATGCTTTCGTTGCCGTATAATGTTTCCCCTTGATAAGCCTTCCTTCCGTCCGCTGCTCGTGAATTACACCGAAGCTAATGTCACTGCTCCGTTAACGCGCGAAATTTAACGCTTCCAAGCGCAAGACGAGGAAAATAATATAAGCACAATGCAGCACAGAGTACCCCAGGGCACCTGAATCTTTTCCTGTTCCATTCAACCGTCTGTTGGGTCGCTCGTCATAATATACACACATAACATAGCGTACTTCATTTATTCGTCGTTCAAGCATTCTTTCTTTTTTTCACCGCATTAGGGCGAATGAAACGGTACCAGGAAAAAAAATCAGGAAATGGAAAAAGTATAGTAAACGAAACCAAAAGGAAACATCACAGATAACCGTGGCCACCCACGCATCGAGCATAGGAAATTACTCAGGCCTTCCGACGATATTGATTGAACTTCCCTTCGCATCCGCCCTCTTCCCTTTCCCACCTTAGCCTCGCATATACTGCTCCGCTTCTCCCTTTTCGACTTTCCAAATCAATTTATCGGCTCGCCGCACACATCTGCCACTGTGTTGTTCATTTTTTGTCACTATCACCTTTCACCTGAGAGATGAAACCGGAAGCGTTCTCACGACCTCTGCGCAAACATGTCTACCCTGGTTTTGGAAGTTAAATTTTCTTGCGCACTCGTCGTTCGATGGTGCACAAAGCCAGTCGACTGCTGCTGTTGCTGCTGTACTGAAGTCAGCAAGCATCACGGACCACTCATGCAGACATTTTGGTGCACTCTTCTGCGCATGCGCCTTTAGCCGTAGTGCATACCTCTCTCTCTCTCCTTTTTTATCCCGTAATCCCTCTTTCCCGTTGCGCAGTAATCGACCGGACATACGCCGGGTTTAACCTCCCTGCCTTTCCTTTCGCTACTTCTTTCCCTTCTTCTTTATATCTTTCTATATTTTTTTCACTCTATCTCCCTACAAAATTTTCCTTCTAGGAGACCGCGCCTTAGATGCGAAGATCCGGGCTGCACTTAAGGATCTACGACAGAGGTGGTGTAACTTGCTACGCTGGCTCTCATGCAACGCGAGGATAATTAGTCTGTTTCACTAGGTCGTTCACCCGCCTCTGAGAAGCATTGCATGTGAGCCGGAAAGCAAAAATAAATAAATAAATCGTACTAATATTTTACATGATCCCTCTCTTCTAACCCTTTCATTTCTCTTTGCCGCTAGTCTACATTTGCAAGCAATAATAAATAAATAGATTAGACTTTATATAAACAAATAATCCGCGCACCATAAACGACTAAAACTCATTAATCGAACCTCATCCGCACCCAGAAAAGTAACCTTTGACGTTAACCATGTTCCACGTTAGTATACTATGTTCTTGATGTATTACTGAATTGATATTTTTCCCGCTATGTTATTTCTCGAAAATTGTGTTTTTCTTTGTTGCTGTGATTTTACATTGTATTTATGTGCCATTCCTGCCTGGATCGTAGCCATAGTCTGCAGTATGTACTTAAATAAATAAAAAAATAATAAAATAATAATGACCACTCAAGCGGACAGCTGCGGAATCGGGTCACCAAGCCTACATACAACAAGTATGCTTGGGTAAAAAAAAAACTAACAAACTAGCCTGAGGAAAAACAACGAACCAACCAGCCATTACGCCTTCGCCATCGACCCTTTCATAGCAACTATAAAGTCATTAGGAAAGACAGGACTGGGACACACTTGCGCCCATCATCGCACGGACGCGGTCGGACACTAAAGCAGTCTTCGCGCTCCGATGTCCTCGAGCGCAGAGCCCTAGCGGAGCAAGCCCGTTTCGTAACAACGAAACGGAAGACGCGACCTTTCGGGCCGCTCGACCTCCCCAAAGAGAGGTCAAACGCAGCCAGCGCAACCGCAGAGCAAGAGTTCCAGCCTCGCAAAGCGCGCACTTAGTCACGTTGCGAGCGTCAACGCCACCGAACCCGAGCACCGGCGACGCAATCATGGCGAGAGCGAATGCGGACAGCAATTACCGAACTCGACCGACAGTGCTCTTACCTGGCTGCGGGAACGCGACGACAGCCGATCGGGGAACGCTGTTAGCGCCGCGCACTTCGGCGTCGCGGCGACACGTTAGAGCGAGCCGATAATGGTTCGCGAGAATCGCCGACGATCAAGTTCGTGGGACAGTGAGGACAACCACCCGGGGATTTTCGTTCTCAGCTAAATTCGATAGCTTAACCTTCGTGACACTGCTCCCGCTCTGATCGGCAGAAAAACGCCCTTTCCTCGCCGAAGTTTATGCCAACGAGGATGAAACGAAAAATAGTTTGTTCGCAATTTTGAGATAAATAACGCGGTCGCCCTATTCCAGGAGATATTTCTGAAAGGCTCACTTTCTACCGAAACAGCGACGTCTGTGCTGTGAACGTCGTGGTTCTTCACTTAAGAGAGGAATATGTAAAAAGAACTACTCTCAAAAGAGATGCCCTCAACTAATATGTACGTTAAATATAATTTGAATACTTAATATGCGTTCTTTAATAGATGAAGAAGCTACCGGCGCCGCGGCGCCGTAGCTGATCACGTGGTTCGTCACGTGATTGGTCACGTGACCAAGTTCCACTCGGCCAGCTGTAGCTATCGCGTCACTCCAGGTTTAACCACAACTAAACCACGGCCAATTTTTTGTTTCATCTTTTCCTTCGCTGTTACTTTCTTTGGCACCCTTTTGTCACTGTTATCTTTACCGTGCGTTTATCTGAACCGTATCTGACAGTGGGGGTCATAATAAAAAAATCCATGCGCCATGATGATGCCCACACTTTGTGCAGATGACTTCACTAACGTCACAGTGCGGAAAGCGCCGGCGCCTCCGAAAGATAAATATCCACCCGTCGTTTCTGATATAACCGCCTGTCCTTTGTCTCTGTGAATCAAATGTCCGTCATTCCTTGTCTGCCATCACGGAGGCTTCCGCCACATTTCTACAGTACACCAGCAAAAAAACTACGCCATTTCCCACTGAACATTCAAGGCAGAAATTTCAAGTGCGTTCAGGCTTCCAAGTCGTTACATGGCATTCTCTGTATTGGTGGGGTTTTGTTTACCACATTACTTTCCGTATTAATATGGTTTTTTTATTATTATCAACGTTTCACTATTAAATAGACCTTCTAGTTTCCCGCTTCTTTAATGCAGTCTCAAATAGATGTTTTTGTTAATAGCTTTTCTCTTTTACTGAGCATCGATGACAGGGTTAAAATATGAGGCAACCGACAACGGCTACGCCCCTAGCTAGTGCTTCCTTCATACTTTGCGCCGACTACAGGAGACTCTGGCCTTGCCTGCGGTTGCGCTACGGCTCTAGTGAGAAAGGCAGAAATAAAGAAACAACATTAATGAGCCACAGCTGATAAGGAAGCGACTCTGCCTATATATATATACATACTAACCATTCTTGATCGCATAAATCTCCCAGTATATGGCCAGGAGGGAAGAGGTAAGGGTACGTCCGGGACGCGGGCTACGTCGGGAAAAAGCGCCCTCCTCTCAAAAATTTATGACCCCACGTCGACGACGACCCATGGCTCGCGCCTCGGCGCCAGCATGGAGGATCCACATCAATCTCCGTGTACGCGCGTTCCTCGCTTCCATGAATAGCCCTTATCTCGAAATCTCAAAAACGCAGCTGGTGGGGGAAATAGTAAGAAGAGATAAGCAATAAAAAGCGAGGCAGGGCATGATGTCGACTAACGCGAGAACATGCGTATACAACGCGATGCAAGTAGCTGGCATTGAAGGGAGATAAAAGCCAAGAGTGACAAAAGAATTGCGGCGTCGAAGGAAAAAGCTAGCCTTGTTGGGAAGGATACAGCGCAGCCCATTGCGTATCGAACTCCTTCCTATCGACCCTATCGACTCTTACTTAATTTTCCACACAGTGAAATGCCTTTAGCAACAGCGACAAGGCCGCAAATCGCGTCCTTTCAACCAAGTCCAGTACAGGCTGACAATGCTATCGAGTGACCATCGATATTGATTGTAAAATTCATCGTGATATATAATGTGCACACGCTTTAAGTGACATCAGTATGCGCGAACTGCGTCATAAACCGTTTAACGGGCGATGGTATGCGAAGTTGACCAAAAAAAGTTTTTCTGATTTCACACTTTAAAAATGCCGTAATTGTTTAAGAATATGCCCTCCAAATAGCGTGCGAGTACCAGCACTGGAAGATATTTTAAACTGGTTCCAACCACACCTATTCGCTGTTTAAATTAAGCGTGACTTGAGGCAGGATGCGTTTTTGTTTCAAAACAAAAGATCTCCTAAAGCATGTCTTCCTTTTATAAACCGGACACAGCATGCTAGGAAAAAAAAAGATTATACGTTTCAATAGTGCTATTTTTGGTGCACTGGCGCTGTTCGTTAGTGTTGTACCACCATAAGTTGTTTTGCTAGACGTGCAGCCTAGTCTTTGGAGTTTGCAGCTGCTTGCTGATTTCTGAATACATTGCGAAGACAGTGATGTCTCATTTCTCTTCTACTTCCGCTAAAGAAGCAAAATTTTTGAGCAAACATGTGTGTTAAATAGCTGTATCTTGTATTCTGTTGCTGAAACACGGACAACAACCTGATAACAAGGGCATACTTTCGTGGCTCCGCCGAATGGAAGAAGACGTAGAAAATAAAGGAATGTGCTACAACGGAGCGTTCTGCGTTCTTCGACAGACGGCCGACAAGATGCCTGTCCGTGACACGGGCTACATTAGATGTTGATTTGTTTCTGTGCCTGGGACGCCTACAGGCACACATAAAGTGCACACCTGCCTCCGCCAAAACTGAATAGAATAAAGCTCCGTCCACCATTGTTCTCTCTCAGGTGCGCGTTCTCTTTTCGCGACACCCAGCCCGCTCTGCAGAACCTTGTGTCTAGGGAGGAAACTAGAGGGGAAGCTACCTTACCACTTTATCAGACTAAGGCGCGTGAAAGGCGTCGAAAAACACTACGGAGGGGATGAAAAGATGAGCGTCCGCTGGCAACCTTGGCACCGCTGAAGAGCATCAAAAGAAAAAAAAACGCACACGTCACGCACGCAGAGCTTTCAGAGTTGTGTTTCGCAAGGCAGGCTCCTCTCTCTATATATATTTTTTATTTTATTTTTCCTTGTACAGCGCCGAAACGAAGAGAATCTACTTCGGGGCGCAAAGGGCTTTTTCAAAAGGGTGGATGATAGAAAAGCTCGCCCTTTTCAAATGGAGAAATTGGGATGAAGAGGACGTGAAGGAGAAGGAAAAGGAAAGGGGAGAGGAGAGGGGTGGGGAGAAGGACGCGGCTGAAAGCAACGCTGTAAAGCAAAGCAGGGAGAGATTCCTGGCGACAGCGTTGGTATAGAGGGCGCTCCATCTGTCACTGATTTGTTGCGGAGAAGAAATCGTCTACGTTCTTCTCCCTCTGGCTTCGTTTCTCACGTTGTGTATAAGTATTTTCATACCTAAACCCATTTTTATTTCATTCCTAGAGCGGTGGCTTTGCGCGCTTCGGCTTTGTCACGACAGATTCGAGTTTGTTGTCAGAGCGAGACTGAAAGGCTATCTCCCCCCCCCCCCCCCCCCCCACGCGGCCTCAGCCTCAGTATATAGAATCGCCTCAGTATAGACAGCACCCGCGACTCTTTTGAAGATGGGAGTACGCAATAAGGCGCCCTTGCACGCTCGGCGCATTTATTCATGATTTCACGGTCACCGCGCGGGCTTAACGCTGGCAGTCTGGAAATGTACGATCTCCTATGCGGCTATACTAAGCAGCAAAATTTATTGTTTGTCTATTGCCCAAGTTTTACGAGCAAAGCGGAATGACGATTTGTGCTTTGGCTGATTAAAGGCTGAAGAGAACTCTATTTCTATGTTTGTCTTCGCCTCTTTTTGCGCAACATTTTTTCCTGACTTACAAAAACGCTACCGACATGCCATGAGAGGAGGATTCCGCTCTCTGGAATGAGAGTAGGTCATTCTCCCACCGGTCCTCTCCGCGCTCGATGGAAAGGTTTACATGCAAGCTAGTCTGCGATGTAAACAACACAAAAGCTTTTTAATGCGCATTCCCGTTCATGACATCATGGCCTTTTACGAACGGTGATAGCAACTTGCTTCCCAGCAGCCCTTTAAGCGCATCCAATAGTTCGGATAGCCTGGATAATTGTTCGTACACAGATGCACTGCGATGTAACGCTGCGCATTTTTCTTTAAGTTTATGGTTTCTTGTTCATGGGGTTTAACGTCCCAATGCGACTCAGGCTATGAGGGACGCCGTAGTGAAGGGCTCCGGAAAATTTCGACTACCTGGGGTTCTTTTACGTACAGCTCGCATCGCACAGTAGACGAGCCTCTAGCATTTCGCCTCCATCGAAATGCGATCCGCCGCGGCCGGGATCCAACTCGCGTCTTTCGAGTCAGCAGCCGGGCACCGTAACCACTGAGCCACCGCGGCGGCTTTTTTTTTATAGTTTAAGTTTCGTTATTAGCTGCGCTAGTTGCTTTGTGCAGAGGGCAGCAGTTTCTTTTAGGGACGAGTTTTCGCGGCAGAATCTTCATCCATCCACTATCCATCCACTAGCGACACCTGATTAAAAAAAACAAAGTAACAGCTTCGCCCGCAATTTGTGAGCGTGCTGAAAGCACTAACAGTAGATTTCAATCATTCTTCCCGTCTTGAAAGGTGCGCTGCAGCGCTCTTCCCACAAACATCGCTCAGGATTCATACCTGAGGTACAGTGCGATACAACGACGCACGGCAGGAAAGCACATAGAGCGCTCACTCACAACTAAACTAATTGCACGAAACACACAACACACAATGGTATGTTTGTAGGAGTTCGGAAAGGAAATTTTTGTATACTGAGAGATAATCGCACGCCTGCATTCCTTACCATGGAGCTACAAGAAACCTACAACATTACTATAAGCGTGGGAGTTATTGAACACGAAGTAAATTGCTTTCTTCACACAGTCAAACCCCGAACCACGAACCACGTTCGGTGAAGCTTGACCTTGAGGGCAAGGTCAAGAAATAAAATAAACATTGCCGCAACAGCGCTTCGAATCAGCGGCGGCGCGAGCAGATCAGCTTCGCTGGCCACACTGCACGAGAGCCACTGTGCTATAACCGCAGCCGATCACGCCTCGTGTTAAATTGCGTCACTCTCTCGCGCCGTACACTGCACATCGTCGTCTTCATCAACTTCCATCTGTGACGCGAACAGATCCGCTTAACCTCGATCAGAGCTTAACGTGAGTCTAGTATCGTCGCCAGACGTGCCGACGACCCAGCAAAGCAAAACCATGAGCCAATCAGGCTAAATACACGCTTTCGCACGTCTGCTCGGCCTAACTACGTTAAAACCGTGCCATTTTTTAACCAAACCTTATCTACGTCATCTTCAACTGTTCGCCACAACAGCTCCTGCGTGTACCACCTCAACATCTGTGTTTTTATTTTCATTTAATTTTAGCGGCTTACATTACCGTGCGATAAATTTCAGTTGCGTCTCAGCGCAGCGTATATGAGCAGCCATGTCCTTGGCCGTTTCGTCGCGCTCTATGTTTAAGTACGAGAGTTAGCCGGCAAGCCCAGTTTTCTACCTTTATTTTTTCTGGGGGGGGGGGGGGGGGGGGGGGGCAGCGTGGCTCCTCCACGTAGAGCCAAACGAATTCATAACGACTTCCTTTAGAAACGATCCATTCAATCTCTCCGGAGTTAGGTTTACCAAAACCCCGATCAGAGGGTCTTCCCTGCACAGAGCCAGGTGATTGAAGTCGCCCTCAAGACCGATCAGTGAGGGTATCTACAGAATTAAATTAAAAGCGCCTTGAGAGAGAAAGGATGAACTGAACGGTTGAAATGTCGAAACAATTCTTTTTTTACTTCGCTCCCATTTCAGTTTCTTTTTTTTTTTACCTTTCACTGCACACACACACACCAAGCAAGCAGGCGACACAGGTGAGGCACGACATGTAAGGAACGAGTAATTTGAACGAAACTGCATCTCTCAAGGTGGAAAGAAGAACAGAAAGAGGAACAAAAAGAACGGTAACAAGCTCGGGCCAGATATGGAAGGAAAATTTGATTCGCATCTCATTCGGGGCTCCGAGCCAGATGGAGGATCCCCTATTCTCGCCAGCGAGCGTCCAAAGGGCAGAGAGTCGTCGTAGCGCGCATTAACGCTGGAGACGAGTAGGGACGTCTCTTTGATCTGGGAGAAGCGAAAGGGCGCGCCCGAGAGAGGCGGCCGAACGGTCCGGCGGGGTCGTAGACTGGTCGCTGGAGTGTGTATGTATTATTGGACGAGATTCAAGCCCCCCTCGACACTCGACCTCTATTATACATTGGCTTTTGCGCTTGGACAGAGGGCCGCCGCCGCCACCGATTGTGTGGGGAATGTCATGGCGTGCACAGAAAGCAAGAAAGAAAGAAAGAAAGAAAGAAAGAAAGAAAGAAAGAAAGAAAGAAAGAAAGGAAGAGGGAAAGAAAGAAAGGGAGGAAGGAAGAGGGAAAGAAAGAAAGAAGGAAGGAAGAAGAAGAAAGGAAGGAAGGAAGGAAGGAAGGAAGGAAGGAAGGAAGGAAGGAAGGAAGGAAGGAAGGAAGGAAGGAAGGGAGGGAGGGAGGGAGGGAGGAAGAGAGAAAGAAGGAAGGAAGGAATGAAGGAAGGGAGGGAGGGAGGGAGGGAGGGAGGGAGGGAGGGAGGGAGGAGGAAGAGAGAAAGAAGGAATGAAGTAAGGAAGGAAGGGAGGGAGGGAGGGAGGAAGAGAGAAAGAAGGAAGGAAGGAAGGCAGGAAGGAAGGGAGGGAGGGAGGGGGGAGGAAGGGAGGGAGGGAGGAAGGAAGGAAGGAAGGAAGGAAGGAAGGAAGGAAGGAAGGAAGGAAGGAAGGGAGGAAGAGAGAAAGAAGGAAGGAAGGAAGGAAGGAAGGGAGGGAGGGAGGGAGGGAGGGAGGGAGGGAGAAGAAGGAAGGAAGGGAGGGAGGGAGGGAGGGAGGGAGGAAGAGAGAAAGAAGTAGGAAGGAAGGAAGGAAGGAAGGAAGGAAGGAAGGAAGGAAGGAAGGAAGGAAGGAAGGAAGGAAGGAAGGAAGGAAGGAAGGAAGGATAAATAAACGGACGATTGAAAGGGTGTCGAGCAGACCAATAGGCAAACATTGGTCCAGACGAGACGAGACCACACGAGAAAAAAGGAAGAGCATGGCGCCAAGCTTGGCCGGTTGGTTTTCCACTACAAAGTTAGCGCATGAATAGGGACGTGCAGAAGAGAACAGACAACACGGGCGCTGGTGTTGTTGGTGTTCTCTTTCTACACGCTGGTGTTGTCTTTTCTCTTCTGTACGCCCCCTTTTTAGAGCTAATTTTGCAGAAAGGCAGCACGCCGGAAATACATTCACTGGAACGAGAGGAAGGACAAGTGGGAGGCACGTTCCACACGCGCACAAGCACACTGCGTGGATCCAGCACGCTTCTACTGCGCGTGCAACTAGAATAGAACCACCGCCTCTTATTTTTTAACAAATAGTTCGTTTTCCCCTACAACAACCGGTCGCGCATAAATTTGTGAGTCGGCCTGCAGACGGTGCGCGTGCAACCCGTGACTGAGCGAAAATGTAGATCCTGTGTGTACATATCGATATGATTTGAATGCAGCGCTTTATCATCCAAGTCAACGGTTATGGTGGCGGTGGTGGAAACATTTATTGCCAAATACAGAGGGGGGAAAACCCCCTAACATGGCACGGGGCAACCCTTAGGGGGCTGCCCTTACAGGGCAAAGGACTGCCCTTGGAGGGCTATCCGCTTCAGGGCGTCGGTAATTATCCGGAGCTGGTCAGCAGCAGTGGAGCTGGCCAGGAGAGTCTCCCAGTATGACTCCACCGTGGTTGGGGATGGAGGGTGTGGGAAGGTAGGACATGTGAAAGTCAACGGTTATTCCCGAGGTGTGAGCGAAGAGCACGCCTTTTAGCGAGTTTACCTCTAGAAGTATGATTCATTTAGCATTTAATGCCTTCGGAATTGATACGGACGTAATAATAATTGGTTTTTTGGGAAAGGAAATGACACAGTATCTGTTTAATATATCGTTGGACACCTGAACCGCGCCGTAAGGGAAGGGACAAGGGAGGGAGTGAAAGAAGAAAGGAAGAAAGAGGTGCCGTAGTGGAGGGCTCCGGAATAATTTCGACCATCTGGCGATCTTTAACGTGCACTGACATCGCACAGCACACGGGCGTCTTAGCGTTTTGCCTCCATAAAAACGCAGCCACCGCGGTCGGGTTCGAACCTGGGAACTCCAGATCAGTGATACGGACGTAAAAATTAATTTTGGTTATTTAAGCGCGAACTAAGCAGTCCATTTGAAATTTTTCGCGTGCGTTTACACAGAGAGCAGTGCTGGATGTACAGCAACGCGGAAGTGGAATGCAGGCATAACGGAGCATGGGACGAGTTTTATGAAGTGCGGACGGAACGTTGCTGCGACACGCAGCCGTTACAACACGTAGTGTAGATAAAGTGAGATAAAGGTTCAATAAATGTAATGGACAGGCTTCTGGTAGGAGCCGGGTCGCCGTTAGAAGGAAGACAAGTGCGAGCGAGCAATAGGGTCGCGAAGCCTGTGCAGGAATCAGCGCACACGGTTGTAGCGGGTGCATCAATGCTACCCTCTTAGTTTCATATGCCTGTCTCCATTGATCCCTGCGTGTCAATGCAGTTCAACTCTCGCTGCAAAATAAATTACATAAAAGTGGAAGCCCTAGTTTAAGAAATTTTTCCAAGATGGTGGCGGCATTATATGAGGATTATTTTGCAATGCCAACTTTTTTCTATTCTTTTTTTTTAATGGATACCTCAAAAATTTGGGTAACGAGGCAGGGCACTAAGTTCAACCGCTACTTTCTCGGAAATTCCTTCAAGCGACTCTACTCTCTCTCTCTCTTTCTCTCTCTCTCTCCAAATAATTGCGAATTCCCCGCATGTTGCTACTGGCGGTCAGTGGCCAGAACCACGACTGCGGAGGTCGGTCGGAGCAGAGCTGGTGGTATACGCGCCAAGTAGGTGTCCTGGTGGAGGCCTTCCTTTGCTGAGAGCGGCTGAGGTGAGATCTGAGTTCAGAGGTGAGTGCGCTATCGGAAGTACGTTAGTGTGGTGCGGATAGCGAAGCTGCAGTATTTCACGCGATAATGACATTGTCAGTCCCTCCAGATCCGTGAAGTCGTCGTCCAAGACGCGCTTGTAATAGGAGGCTCGAATGGCCGGGAGGGTGGGCGGACAGCGTCACTTCAATAGTTTTGTCTTGCAAGTTCGCCGACTACAGCTGTCAATAAAACGCGGTTCGGGTGTCCACCGAGATATGTGAGACAGGCTTCATCTCCATTCCTTAAATTGTCCAACGGACAACGCGTCGCGCCGAACGGGCGATGGCGTTCCGTGGACCACTTGGCAACGCTGCAACACGCTGTCGAGTCCCAGTCCGGACGCCTTCTGAACGCCGATCTGGAAGGATACCACCTAAACGCTCTTTGTATAGTAGTATTTAATCAGCATCCACCACAAATCGGCGACACAAGCAGACAACCGCGCTAAAGGCTTTCGCCTCACCGCACTTTAGGTCAACAAAGTCCCCCCCTGAATTTTTAAGTATAGCGGCGATATGGCGTCAGCGACGCGTGGAATTCGTATACAGGTCGTCTGCTCGAAGTGGGCCTTAGAACGGTGGAGGAGTGTGAAGGGGTGTCGTAGCTGCAGTGTGATCGCGGCGTAGTATGTTTAGCCATCGTGTCACTCCGCAATCGAGATGTCGCCGAGCATACGAGAAACGCGGAGGTTCGTCACGATGGAGATCACGTCGGCTACGTTGGTGACGACATTGCGAGTTGTGTGCCTGAGTGTGGACTTTGGGAACTATGCAGCGAAGAATGGTGCGGTATATAGTGTCTTCGCGTTTTGACTCCTGGTGAATGTGCCGTGTGCGTGAGAACTTCTGCCCTGGACTGTCTGCACGCAGCCGTGGTGACGAGAGGTGAGCGGCTAGATGTAGTCAGAGTTTCTGGTTGACCATCTTGCGCGATAAGGTACGATAGCATAGCTTTCCCGTTGACGCACTTCAGAGTCGTCTACTAAATGGTGAGTTCACCTTCGGTACCAATCGCTAGCGCCTGCTCTGTTCTTCAGGCGTTGCGTTCAATTTGGTGTACTTGGCGCCGTGTCCGCTAAATCGGCGTTGAACGAATGTGGTGGACGGCAAAATGTAGCACTGTGATTAAGGCACGGCCATGTCGAGTTTCTGCGAATTTACTGCGAAATAATTCGCAGTAAACTCGAAATAATTTCGACCACACCTCCATCAAAACGAGCCGCGGGCTCGTTTTGATGGAGGCAAAACGCAAGGGCCCGTGTGCTGTGCGATGTCAGTGCACGTTAAACATCCCCGGGTGGTCGAAATTATTCCGGAGCCCTCCACTACGGCACCTCTTTCTTCCTTTCTTCTCTCAGTCCCTCCTTTATCCCTTCCCTTACGGCGCGGTTCAGGTGTCCAACGATATATGAGACAGATACTGCGCCATTTCCTTTCCCCAAAAACCAATTTATTATTATTATTATATTATTATTATTATTATTATTATTATTATTATTATTATTATTATTATTATTATTATTATTATTATTATTATTATTATTATTATTTACTGCGTTTCTTTGCGTGAAAACGATCAGACGTATGCACATAAACGGGCGTTTCATTGCTTGTTTTTCTTTCTGTCTATCGGTCTAATTGTTACTGCGTTATAGATACTGAACGACCGTACTTGCGTAGTGGGCGTACTTTCTTGCAGATGTTTTATTTCCTTGGCACGTGCGTTCAATACGCCGCCTGAAGGCCACGGTGCGGTCAACATTTCCCGAAATTTAATCGATCGATATGGAGGCCGTTTTTTTTATAAAAGCGCGCTCGTCGTGCGGCACATAAGGTATGGTGGTAGATGATTACCAAGCGGCGCTTATGGTTACCGGGCACTTGTGCTGCAAAAACATTTTGGTAGTTGCTGTTTGTATATGCTGTCGACATTTTTCCGCGTCGTGATAACCGCTTCAAGCGGCTGCCCTGCGAAATTGCGTATTTGTCTCAACCCGGGTTCGAACCCGACCGCGGGGCGCGTTTCGACGGAGGCGAAACGCAAAGGCGCCCGTGTGCTGTGCGATGTCAGTCTGTCTGTCTGTTGCTGCCAGGAAGGAAGAAAGAAAAGTGCACAGGCCTGCCCACTGGCTCAAGCCGAGCCACAGTTGCTACCACGTGCAGATAGTAGGAGAGTTGAAAGATGGGATAGATAGACAGGATAGTAAAGACGCGCTAAAGACAAGGCCGATCCCGGAGGCAGTGCAATACCGGGCCAACCGGTGGCGGAAGTGAAGCAACCTTCAAGCACTCCGCCACATTTCCGAAAATAAGTCCAATTGGGACCCGTATCAGATATTCTACGGGGTCTCCGGGGTTATGTTCGCGTTAAAGATGCCCAGGTGGTCGAAATTATTCCCGAGCCCTCTACTACGGGCACCTCTTTCTTCCTTTCTTCTTTCACTCCCTCCTTCATCCCTTCCCTTACGGCGCGGTTCAGGTGTCAGCCGAGATGTGAGACAGATACTGCGCCATTTCCTTTGCCCAAAAACTAATTTTCATTTTCAAACAAACTGAGCCACGTGCAGTAAATCAATAGCAGAATGCAAGGTTATTTTATCGCTAGCTGACGCCTACGAAAATCTCACGTAGTTTTGCCGGCAGTATTATCCTTTGCTATGAGTGATCTTACACGCAGGCGTTCTGCATCACTGAAAGTTGAAACTTTGGCTTTTTCCTTTGCTCGGATAAATGGCTCAAAATTTGGCTGCGCAATACTCCAAGAATTTTACATAATTTCGCGAGCGCAAACAAAAATTATCGAAATATTTCGCGCACACGTAAGAGGCAGCCGTCAGAGGGTTAGTGCTCGATTCTGCAAAGCTGTGCTGCTCGGCTTTCGCCAAAAATCACGGAAATCAACGCAACCGACCGCACAGCGTGTGGAAAACGGCTTCGGGCGATATGAGAGGTAGGGGTGGAGAAGCGACAGAGTGGGTGGGGCGACGGCGAAAGCAAGTAAGTGGAATGTCAGGGCTTCGGTCTGCGCCGAGCACTGGTCGGCTGACACACCGCGTCTGTCGCCCCAGCTTATCAACCACGAATTTCGCAGGTGTATATATCGCTTTGGTTTCCATGGCAACCGCCTCGTTCACACAGGCGTAACCATTCGTTACATTTTTTTTTCTCCACGTGATCGCAGTCCCTTCGTTTCCTTACGAGGTTCCTGTGCCCGCCTTTTTTAAACCCCCTACGCCCAACAGGCCCTCTGGGTGTCTTTTTTTATTTTACTATGCGAGTAACTACACTCTAAACAGAGAAGAGTAAAAAGGGAGTACGTATAAACGGGAGTGCGATAGAAGGCCGTTTTCACTCCCGTATGGACGCATTTTTGTCTACAGTATGGGAGACTTGGGGGAGGGGGCTTAATAATTCGCTTGCTTTGTGGATGTACAAAAAAAAATGACGGTCGGTTTGAGTAGTTAGGCGAAATTCAAATTATGCGCTAGCACTTCGGTTCCGGTGTTCGTATCCATTGTTCAAGCATGGAAGTTGGTCGGACAACGATAGTGGGTTGATACCCATGATGCGGAATTGAATATTCTCTACTTTACACTCATAGATACCTGGGAGTCCTCATACCCATCATGGCGCAGAGGTGCAGCGTTTAAGCGGTGCGCCACTGGCCTGCGATGGCAGGTGCTGCCACCGGAGAGGCTTGTGAGACCCAGGTTGCTGCTCTTCCCGAGAAACTTACTACGAAGTTAAGGAAAAGACAGCGCGAACAAACAGTAGGTGGAAACCTGAGCCGTGAGCCTGCATATTATGTACGAATGAACAAATCGTTCCGAAATCAAATATTTTAATGCTTTTTTAAATATTCATGGACCTTTAGAATATAACCAGCGGCTGGAAGAACTTATGATAATTCCAGAAGCGAAAAATAAAAACAAAATAGCGTTTCTAACACACAGAAAGACTCACTTTGGTCTTTCCAACAGCATTTCAAGAGCACAAGCATCTGCGTGCAAATTTCATGTGGTTTTTCGGTACATATCGCGCTGAATATACGCAGATCTTGAAGTGTGCATAGACTATGCTCCGCACGCACCGTGAAGCTATTTATATCGTACGAAAGGCAACTATCGTACATAATGCGCAACTCGATGGCTGCGCCTAGTCAGCTTTTTTGCACCTTGTTCTTTAATGTTATATACAAAGTTTTATTCCATCCTGATCAACATACGGTGCGTGCGTGCAGTGTGTCGTTTTTTCTTCTCCGCATGCGTTCAATCCCGCGGTATTTGATGAAAAAACCCTTACTCGCAATATAACCGCACCGGTATTGTATATTAGCCTGCTTCCTGTGGTGGAGGCAAGGATACTACATTTATTTAAAGAAACACACCCCTCCCCCTCCCCCTTTCTTTGCGCTAGCCATGTTTCACGTTGATAAGCCGTGTCCCACAACGACGTAAAAAAGCTGTCGAGCATAAAAAACAAGGACGATACAGAACACCCTTTCGCAACCCCTTTAACTTCCCTATTTTTCCTTCATCCCTTTTCCCAATGACCGGCCCCGACACTGCACATCCGGAACCCTCGTTGCTAGGGGTTACGAGAAAGCCGGAAACAAGCTTTTTTTTTCGTTCCTCTTTCCATCTTCTTCTCCACTCATCTTTTTTTCCTTCCTCTCTTTTCTACCGATGACAGGCCGCTAAAACGCAAAATGAAACGCACGCGGAGAAGAGAAACAGGCCGTTAGCAGCCGCGTTTTAAAGTAAAGCCGGAAGCAAGCGAGAGAAAAAGACAACTGTTTCGTCGCGGCTGCGCGAAGTCGATGTTCCGCGCATGAAAGAAGCAAAGCTGCAGCAGTCTGTGGGCCTCGGCGACGCTCAATCAACCCGTTTTAGAAAAGAAACACGCGACAGCAGAACCGGGAGCAGGCCGGCGTAAATACGGGCGATGGAGCGGCGCGAGAGAGATGGAAACGCGGCAACAGAGCGGCCCGACCAATGTGCGCATTTACCCAATGCCCAGCCGACCTGTACCCGATGCGTTCACTCGAGGCGTCGAAAATGTCCGCTGACCACTCTCTTGCCCCGCCGCGGTGGCTCAGTGGTTAGGGCGCTCGACTACTGATCCGGAGTTCCCGGGCTCGAACCCGACCGCGGCGGCTGCGTTTTTATGGAGGAAAAACGCTAAGGCGCCCGTGTGCTGTGCGATGTCAGTGCACGCTAAAGATCCCCAGGTGGTCGAAATTATTCCGGAGCCCTCCACTACGGCACCTCTCTCTTCCTTTCTTCTTTCACTCCCTCCTTTATCCCTTCCCTTACGGCGCGGTTCAGGTGTCCAACGATATATGAGACAGATACTGCGCCATTTCCTTTCCCTCCCAAAACCAATTATTATTATTATTAAGACCGCTCTCTTACCTTGAGGCGTCTGTATGCACAGACGCACACAGTGATGCATAAGTACGTACTTTGATAAACACACTGTAAACGCGGATTATCCTGCGGGGGTGTAAAAAAGAGAGTAAACAGCCCTCTGGAGCATTCCCCAATAGAGGCATGGAAAGCTATACGAAGCCCTGGGGTAGATTTGCATCCCTAAATATACGGAATACTTAGGGCTGGCAACGGAAGCCCATTCCCTCTTCAAAGCATGCGAAGTCCTGCCAGCCACCAAGATTTTAACCGAGGTTTCAATCTCGTCTAACTGATAATCTCAACACCTCCGGTGCCGAATTTAAAAGTATCCTTAAATTGCTAACTTACACTATTACACTAATTACACTATTAATCTTTCACTGATCAACACCACAAATTTAAAGAAATAGAAATATTCCTCTAAGCTCCTTGGTTTAGATGCCTGTTGGCTTCCTTCATGTGTATGTCATAACGAGCTCTTCATTTCCTTTCCTTTGTCTGCTTAACTGCATCAAGTTACTATGCTTTGCGGTTGGAATATGCCTCCGTTGCTAAGAGCAAGCATCCCGTATATTTAGTGATCGAAATCTAATCTACCCCTGGACTTGGGCAAGATACCCTGCCCCTAAAAGCGAGTGCGCTAGAAGAGTGTTTACTCCCTTTCGACTCCCCACAGATCATAATTCATGTTTAGAGTACACCATGCTAAGACACAATTTAAACCCACACTAATGTTTCCAAGCTAACCGCAACGCCGTAGAACACAGCCTGGTGAGCAGAGGAAGCAGCTTTGATGTGGATGCGCAGCGCTTTCGCGACCCCCCCCCCCCCCCCCCCCTGCTCGAGCGTATCTCGGGGCACGGGCTTCCGCGCTCGGCTGAAGGCACACGTCACATCCGTTTACGTGCTCGGGCAGAATCGGACAAACCAAAACGAGGTACGTTTCTAAGTGAGACGCTCGACTGTCATAGTTCAGAATACAGTGTATTGAAGTTTAGAATGTGGCTTCGCTTTTGTCGCGACCAAGTGGTTGTCGGTTGTAATTTTTTGGTTGCGCACTGAAACAATGGAACGCCACCTGGGCAGGGCCGCACAACATTAGAATATCATGCATTTTCCTTTTCTTTACGTACTCGTAAAGGCGATAATTGCATACACGGGTCATAAACAACAAGGAGGTTTCGGCACTGAGCGCATGGTTTCTTTCACAAAACCACTTTACAACTTAATGGAGTCCACCGTGAGTCGCAGTGTAGCTGAAGCCCGTTGTAGTTGTTCTTCATTGCTTGGTCTGGCTTGCCTTGGCTCTGATCCGCTTGGGCGTCAAGCCAAGCCAGGTCAAACCAAGCCAAAAGAGAGAGAGAACAAAACATCGGTAACAAAACTGATTCCGCGTGCGCGAGGTGACCTGCATATTTAATGCTTGGGAAAAAAAAGCAAAGGTGCTATGTCACTGCTTTGCCGTCCAGAAGCGTTCTTTCTGTGCTGATTTCGCGATTCAAAGGTCCACATACCTGAAGTCACGTGTAATTTTCTAACGTCACGGCAGGCCTGCATTCGGTTTAATAGGCGGCTGCTCACAGATGGGTGCAGAAGATTCGTGAAAAACTATGTAGCATGCATCTTGATTGTTTTTTTTTCTACAGAATTGAATTTTTTCAGCTCTGGAAGCTGAGTATACGTGTGTAACCACACCTGAAGCCCAAGATCATTGTTCAAGTCGATGGAAATGTGACACGCTGGCTTGCTTTCTACATAACACCACAGGAACCCTGTGCATTCTCACAATATATCTTTTCTACAGGTTCCAATATGACCGTTTAAGTCGAAAAAAGCTCTATGATAAACGCAGTAGAAATGGTGTACAGCCCGCGTATCAAGCCGATACTGACTTCAAGTCGTCTGACATCGATCCAGAGCTGTAGCCGGCGAGACTCATACAGATTTATATCGCAACAAAAACCGCTTATGACTAACGTAATAAACGTGTTCAGGACCAACGAGAGGCACTCCACGGGGGAACTTTGCTAGTGGCTCGCCACTTTTTTGAACGGTAGCCCCCCCCCCCCCCCCCCGCACACACACACACGCACACATTTAATTCGACTTGTACGTGCTCTCAAATGTTCTTTAGTAATAACAGTGAATTATGGTGCACCAAAAGGCCTGAATTACATTACTTACCCGGGATGAGCGGATCGATGATGGTGCCTGCGTTGTGAGCGAGTTCCTCGCGCCTTGCGCAAGTATAGCTCTTACACAACGGTCAGCTTTTACTCAACTTCGTGTCGCTTCAGCGAGCAACATCCTTTGGACATTAAGGCCGGCGCATTACAACGATTGCAACGGCTACCGCAGAATCTGCACGAGCGAGGGCTGAACACGGATTTAGACTGGACACGCCGCCGCCGCGGTACAGCAGATAATCATCCTCTGGACTCAAGCAGCAAGCGGTGTAGTTAAACGCGAAATGCTCTCGCACATTCCGTCGGCTTGAGTATGCGGCGCGTATTTATTTTAATATATGCAGTTCTCTTTCATAAAGGCGTTTAATAAGCCTAACCAAAGCCTGCAAGTGCAAATGCAACACTGGTTATTCGGTACTGACCAAACACCATACACGTACACATGGACACTGTAAACGACCCCGCATGTCGATCGCGTTGCGCATTTCGTGCACCCAAACGAAGTTTCTAGCAAATAAACAGCGACAATGCCATTAACTGAAAGTTTCACGGGTGTTTAGTCAGAACTTGAAGGGACGCTGACGACAGCTGCATCTAATTACTTTTCTTAACAAAAAGTGGTTCTACGGCTCTTTCTGGCTATGTTGACGTTTGTCCGGCAGCGAAAAATCCATTTACGGTTCAGTACATTGAGCCTAGTGACGGGAAATTTTCTAAATTGAAATTCGTTCCGTCCACACCGAGAAGGAGTTGTTTCCGCCGTTTTGAAGTGAATAGAGACGTAGCAGAAGCCTAGCTATGGAACCCGCTCCAAAAGTTCGATGTCGATGTCCGGTCGGGTTACTTGCGAAATCAACCGGTGATGGCGGCACCTGTATTTCGTTTTTTCTTTTTTTCTAGCTTAAAAAAGCTCCGTTTTCCGATGAGAGTTGTCTCTTCGTCATTATAACGTCGTAGTCAGGTAAAGTTCAATTTCTCTTCAGTGTCCTTTAACTATACGGGTGCTTAACTACAAGCCAGCTTCGCCTTAACCCCTGAATTAACTTTCAGTAAACGTCAACCCGATTCCCAAGGTACCACCATAATCAATAACTCCTACATTTCTCGCACTAATGACTTGAGATATTTTTTTTTCGTTCTAGGACCATTATAGAACAGAACTATATGCCTTCTCCTGTACTCTAGTATTAACGAGCTAAGAACTGCTTCCAGTGACTGAGAAGCTTTTCGATTCATACATTTTGTTTATTCACTCGGCCTTTGTTTTTTTTTTCTGCTGTCCACATTTCTGTTCCTGTACTAAAGCACAGATTTAGCATTGTGCAACGAGGGGTATTCTGTGCGTGTGCCTCACGCCTGCTCGGGGCTTATACATGCCTGCAGTGCCTTATAAACCGAACAAGCAATGAAAGTGCCTTGGTGCGGCACACAATTGCAAAAATTGGTAGCTGTCTTAGTGTGCAAGTTCAATAACAGCAGTTCTTTATCTCATTCTTCCTCCACCTACATCACCAACCACCGACGCTACCGATGGAAAATGTCACGCCTTAACCGCAGGGAGTTTTTAAAACGTGGCCAACACTTCTAATGGCTTCAAACTAAAATAGTTACCTCCCGGAAACGTAGTGTATCCACGCCTATGAATAACTCGCTTATTTAGCATAGAAGTGCATGCAAAATACCCGCGGCCCGAAACCCCGCTGACAGAAACCTTGATGGACAAGGAAAGGACTCATATAAATTGCTCCACTCTTTTTGTCAGCCTATATCACGTGCGTATCAAAGACGAACGCGAGACCAGTGCAACGTCTATATATCGCTGTGTGCAACCGCCAGACACCACCAGAATAACCACTACTGCAACACATACTCGCTACCTGAGCCAAGCTCAACGCATGCGACGCAAAGTGCGCCGCACAACCTGATATTGTGCCGTTGTCTGCAAGCGCGAGCCTCATTTCAAGTATGCTCAAGCGAGCGCTATTACTAATATTGACACTGACACCTCTAATTTACATTTTTTTTCGACGAACTGCAGACTCCAGAACCACCTTGCAGGTTCAAATCAAGTATAACAACCCTTGCTCCATTCAAGAATAAATTAAATGGCTTTCATAACAGGCTAACCTAATGACTTTGCAGGAGTTATGTTAGAATCGCATAATGACCATTCCCAATGGGATAACCTGAAAGAATCCGCGAAACATTGGTAATTCGTAAGGGAATAAGACCCTCGACATGATATCTCTAATGACGCAAGCTATGTATTGCTCTGTCTGTATAACGACACCTTTTAACGGCGTCACATGCTCCTCTAAACTTGCACTGTATTATGTTCAAACTCGTACACTCATTTTCCCGTTTCGCACTTGCGCCCTGCCTTTATGTATTCAATGTATCGCAATTTTTTGCCTACCCTCAATGGTGCACTCAAGTATAATACGAGGGTGATGTAAAAAAGATACATAAAGATCCATCGTTCTATATTGCTACACAAGGAAACAGCGGCCAAACTTCAAGGGCAATTCGAGCATCGGTCACCTTTTCCAGAGAAAACACAGTGGAGAGTAGCTCAAAACAATCCAGGAGCGATCACAACGAGAACCCGCACACACATGCACCGCGCGGCACTTTTGAACGTTGTCTGTTCGAACACAAAGCCGAACTATTTCACAGTAGACAGTACTTCATCGCCTGTAGGTTTCAACCTATCCCGCTGTTTGGCGCTCAAGAGAGGCTCGGCCTGCTTCCGTTTATCTGGAGTGTTTAAATGCCTTCCCGGAAACGGTGCGCCGTTCGAGGCAAGCTCGCGTCTGGCGCTGGCACTGATTAATTGCGCGTAACCCATGGTAACTGCATCTCTCTTAGCTACACTACCCCGAACACGCCGACAAACACAGCAGTTGCGATAATCAAATGCACAGAGACAGCAGTAGAGGTGCGGGCTAGTTGGTTCTTTCCAATGGTAATTACGAAAAGCGCTAATGAAGAAGACAGGGTCAGAACTATGCATTTGAAACTTGGAAGAGAGTGACATATCTGCATAGTTCTGCGTCTGTCCACGTCCACAGAGTGTTGTTTCCACCACTACGAACACGCAGACACTTATGTTTCTGCGTTGCAGCAGGCCAACACCGCACACACTTTATCGAGGCCGTACAGAATCGTGCTCCGCACAAAGCCAACCAGCCGCACACTCACCACTGGAAGAAGACCTGTTGGTGCTAGTGGGGCCCCTCTTGCAGACGCTCTTCAGCAGCGACATGAGGAAACCGCTCATCGTTGCGCGGAAAGATCCCGCGCCTGGACTTTTCTCCTTTTCTGAGACGGTGCCCGAGCCAGATCAGCAGCTGTTGCTGCGGCCGCTGCAAGCACCAGCACCGCGGCCGACACCAACTCCACCGCCGCCACCGCGGAGACCGCGGCCCAAGAAGCGGCTGCGCGCTCCCTCAGCCCATCGGGGAAACCAATCCCGGCCACTCGCGGCGACGAACGGGAGGGCAGTCTCACAATTCTCCGAGGCCCGTCGAAGTTCTCGGCGCTAGAGGCACCAGCACAACACGCGCCGGTATTCCTCGCAGTCCCGGGCTAAGCGAAACGGTAAGGGAGGGAGGCGGGGGACCAGCGGGACTACTCCCCTCCGAAGAGGAGCGGTCGACGCCGGTAGGCCTAGCGGCGAGTACGGGTTCCGAGCCGCTGGCGCCGTTGCCACATGGAGGAACAAACAGCGCTCCGCTCCTCGGAGCCCTCCGTCGCCCGCGCGGGAAATGGGACGAGGCGGGGCTGCGTGACGGGCTGCTGGAGCGCCTCCGCGCGCGCGCGCTGACCGGACGCCGCCCGCGGACGATGGCAGCGGCGCCAGCGGAACGGAAGCTAGCGCCGCCAGCGGCGCCGATTTCTGCGGCGTCACTTCCGTCTGCTGACGTCGTGTAACGGGCCTCCTTCCCCTCTGCCACTTCCTCCACCGACATCCCGTTTCCCCAAAACCCTCCCTCCCTCCCTACTGCATACAAGAGCAGTCCCTAAAGCAGAGCGGTGAGAGTACTTCCCTTCTCCCCAACTGTCCCATTTTTCCCTCACCCGCACCACGATACTTTTCTTTTTCATTCATCGTCTATGCGTTCCGCCTCCCTCGCGACCACCGCGAGATTGATCGGGAGCATTGCGAGGCGACTAAAGAGCGAGTGGTAACGGCGCCGGGATAGAAAGCAACATACGCGCGCAAACAACACTGTGTATGTTTTGTCTGTAGAGGTTCAACAGTGTAGGTTCGAGATTGTTTTTGCCGGCTAGTATGGAGCGCACATTCTCGCACCTGCTTAACCTCCTAGTCTGAATTCCTTTATTTCCCTTCATCCTGTCGTTAATCGAGTACCCTTATTGACAAAATAATTCAATGCCAGGCATATATCACAAAAAGAGAAAGCAATAGAAAGTTTACAGAAGAATAGGCCAGATACAATAACGAATAAAATATCAGCGCGTTTACATGCACTAGCAAAAAAAAAGTGCTTTTGGCGTAAATCATGCGTTTTTTAGACTTCCACTTTTTTGCGTAAGCAACGGCATTACTCGTGAAAAACTGCATATGGTACGAGGTTCCCTGATCGCCTTAACGGTTCATATTGCCTTCACAAGGGCCATTCTGTTAACAGGGAACGCAGAAATTCATAACGTGCCGTGGTACGCCAAAACTCCACATAAAACGGACAGAATTTGTAGCAAGAGCGCCGCATCGGCGGAATTTAGAAAATACAAAAGCTTAAGAAAAGCTACGACTGACTTCTTGACATGTTTTCTTCAACCCGAAAACCGGTAACGAACGAGAAAAGCCAGCGTACGGCTCCGGACGCACAACTATTTCCCAAACACAGCGCTTGTTCAGGCGCCAAATCCGCTGCAGCGACACAAATGACGTCCTCGCCTTTCTCTCCCTCAACACTCCCGTCCGTTATGCATTCCCTCCTACTCCTCCCAGTTCGCCTCCCGCTTCCCTAGTTTCCATATTTATTATCAGCCTGTATGTCCCTAGCAAAGAGTACCTAGATGCGAGAGGCGCGCCTCATTTCTCCCTCCACACAACATCCTCTCGTCAACGCCGCGACTGCTGGCGGCGCACGAACAAACACAGGCGTCAAAACCAGACCGTTGGCGCGGCGTAAGGGGAAGGCACCCTTCATCTCTCTTTCTTTCCCGACCCGCGTTTGCGCGTTGCGGTTCTTAATTAGAGACGCCCCGCGCAGCGAGTGCCTGCTCTGTTTCTTCGACAATGCGGGGGGCCCCCTTTTGTGGCCGACAAAGGCCGGGACCGTCTCGTCGCCGCTGATTGCTCTTTTCAGCCGGTACATTAGCAAAAGCATCAAAAGCTGCAGTAGGCTGGCGTCACGTTCAGACTAAATTCCCAGGACTAACGTTCATTATTCTCATCATTTCGCACCTGCTTCGATAGGCAAGAATGCCTAATGAGCGCACCCCGTTATGCGGAGATATTTGCGAGCCAAGCCTCCTCTGCCCGCCTTGAAAGCGTGCTTTTCCACGCACAAGAAAGTTTAGAGGTGAAGCTAACGTAAAAAAAAGGTCAATTCTGTGAGAATATGCTTTTGTTCTTCATTTCAGTGTTTGTTTCTTTGTTTGCTTGTGTATTCAGTCAGTCAGTCAGTCAGTCAGTCAACGTCAGTCAGTCAGTCAGTCAGTCAGTCAGTCAGTCAGTCAGTCAGTCAGTCAGTCAATCGGTCAGTCAGTCAGTCAGTCAGTCAGTCAGTCAGTCAGTCAGTCAGTCAGTCAGTCAGTCAGTCCAGACAGTCAGTCAGTCAGTCAGTCAGTCAGTCAGTCAGTCAGTCAGTCCAGTCCAGTCCAGTCCAGTCCAGTCAGTCCAGTCAGTTTAGTTAGCTGGTGGTTGGAGTTAGTTAGTTAGTTAGTTAGTTAGCTGTAGTTAGTTAGTTAGTTAGTTAGTTAGTTAGTTAGTGTAGTTAGTTAGTTAGTTAGTTAGTTAGTTAGTTAGTTAGTTAGTTAGTTAGTTAGTTAGTTAGTTAGTTAGTTAGTTAGTTAGTTAGTTAGTTAGTTAGTTAGTTAGTTAGTTAGTTAGTTAGTTAGTTAGTTAGTTAGTTAGTTAGTTAGTTAGTTAGTTAGTTAAACCCTATAGTGCATTTAAACAGCAGACAAACTACGGTAAACCGAACCGGAGAGGCGGCACTAATCGCACCTCTCGCAGTCCAAGCGCAAACGATGGGAACGCATTCGTGCAGCAGTTACGCGCTCTGTTTCCCGGGTGTGTCTGAAAGTTCTGGCTTCTTGCCTGAATCTTTTTCTGCCTGCCTCCAAAGCGTAGCTACGACAACGGCGCACAAAACCCAAGAAAGAGCTGCTCTGAACTCTCGCTGTGTGCATGCGATCATGCGAACAAGAGTGAGCTATTCTTTACACTGTACGGAATCGCAGATAGGCCGGAGATTTCAGCCGCAGAACTACATCACACACTCGATTCTGTCATCGGACGCCAGGGCGCTAAAAACGCGAGACATGGAATCTCTGAAAACGCTCATACTTCCGAAGGGGAGTTAGAAATGCAGTGAAATACAGACATCGCTGTGAATGAGTCGCGCTATAGTGATTTAAAACGCGCTGCAGTGTCGCGGTGGTCAGATTCGAAGGGGCATTCAGATGTTTTCACCGAAAGCGTAAGATGTCTCTTTCGGAGCTAAGAGACAGCCGTTTGAGTGCAGAGAAAAACGAAAACAACTGCGGCTCCCGATGCAGTCAATATCACTTTGCACGAGGATGGCTCCGCGATGCAGACAGGGCCATTGGTAGAGCGCGCACAGCAACCGTTACTTCTCATTACTGACACTTTCAGCGCTGTCACATAGCTCACGAGAAGGGATGCGGAAAGCGGAATGCTTTTCTTTTTTCTTCCCTCGCGTGGCAAACTTTTGTTTCAGTGACCTGAAGTCTCCTCTCTGTGACGACGCGCCTCCGACGCGCTTACGATAGCATTGACAGCACAGGGTCACGCAAGTGTGCGCACAACGGTACACGCCACACCTTAAATGCCGACATGGTTTTATTATTTATCTGTGCTCCCATGCACAAAGTTCGGCACTAAACCGCCACGATGCAGAGACACTTTCAGACTAACAAAAAGTAACCCTATTTATTGCGTACATAGCTCGGCGTTTAAGCGTCACTTGCTTGCACGACCAAAGTATAAATATCAGGCAATACGCCGCAATCATTACAGAACTTGTTCCTTCACTTCTATGTCAATGCTGAAGTGGTGAAGCACATAAATCTATCAGTCAATGGAGCACCTCTGATAACTTCAAGTAACGCGGTCGCAAGAGTATCAGGATTGCAATTAAAGTCCCAGTGGAGGTGTTTAATGCAATAAAAACGTCATTCAGCCATATTCGAGGATGTGTTGTGTCACAAGCAAAAAAAAAAGCGGTCACACCCGGTGATTGAAGTGAATCACTAATGTTTCTATAGCGGAGGGGCTGAGGAAGTGCAAGTGAACGTAGCAAAAATCGAAAGCAAATCACTCAGAGCTGTAAATGAAGAATGAAGGAGCGCATAGTCATGAAATAAGAACGTAGTATCGACAGCTAAACATATGTAAGGTAATGCATGAAGGAAACGCCTAATCCCAAACAGCTGTGGTCGCCTCCTTCTTTCCTTTATATCCGCCTGTCGACGAGACGGCGCTGCAGGCGTCAGTTGCCGAAGACTGCTAAACAAAGTAGCGCTGACTGCCTCCTTTTTTTTCTCTCTCTTTCTCCGAAGGACGTGTTCTTTTTCTTTATTTTCCAGCATGGCAGTAATACCCATGGCAGTGCCCCAGGCGTGTTCTGATGTAACCTTCGGTGACCTGGGCGTGGCGGCGCTTCGAAAATAGCAGGAGAGGCTAGCCACTCCTAACCACTCAACGCTATCATACTGCTTGCTTCGCACTGGCAATCCCTCTAGAGGCCTCTGCTAGTTTAGATAGAGGTCGCGCTGTGATGCCATTTTAAAGGAACGGTGTTTTGCCATTAAACTCAATACCTCCTGAGAATGTCCCAATAATATTCTACTGGCACATCTGGGATCTGCCCAGGAGGTGCTCACAACCGTCTGTGTCTAAAAAATTCTGCATCCCGGGAACGGTCCTGAAATGTTGTTTCGTAATTTCTCGGCCCTGTTTCGATGCACTGCGTCCTTTTTCCTTGTATAACACGAGGTCACTGCGTCGGTAATGTGTGCAACTTTTTATGTCCCGCGAACAGGTGCAGCACTAATTTTCTGCTGTTAAAGCGAAAGTTATTTTCCTAGTGCATTCTTAGGCCTCTTCGGCATTGCTGAGCCCAGCATTGGTGAGCACAAAAGACAGCAAATCACGTCACTGCTTAATCGTTACCATTGTGGCGTCACAATTAAACGCGGTATCCCATATAGATCACATTACCGTGTACATGTCACGAAACAGCCCACTCCATGCCCCGCCTAGCATAGCATGCATAGCATTTCTCATTAGCCACGAAGTGAACGCAAGAGCTTTTGGTTGCGACATCGCTGTCCAATGGGCAAAAAAAAAAGTAGACAACTTCCGCTCCCCATCATCAGCACTTGCATGGCTGCCACCAGAGGTCTCTAGTTACAACATCACATGCACCTGCTTTTTTTTTTTGCGAGAAGCATGTTACGAGGGAAGCTGGGGGCATTAACATTACCACGGCCGCTCGGTGTAAAAAAAAATGTTAGCGAAACAGTGTCGAATAAAAGACGACGTTAAAAAAACGCGCGTCGATATAGAAGATACGTTATCATGAAGCGATTGTAAGTAAAATCGAAATGGATCGTCGGGAAACGAGTGCAAAGCGTTCGGCGTTATGTGACATAGTTGTTGGCCGCAAAAAACATTGCAGCCCGACCACCACGTTGAAGCGTTAACGGCAAATCCATTCAAGTTTGAGACAAAGGAAAATTGATCCTGTGGCTCCTTCAGGCTATATTGCTGTTGGTCCGGCCGCCAAAGAGTGCGAAAAAATTTCGCATTTACTAAGAAAATCGGGTTTAAAACTATTCCCACTACTCGATTCAAAGTCGTGACGCCAACACCGAAAAGGACTCCGCGATCGACGTTTGGAGGAGAATGGCGGTGGTGGTGACATATTCATTTCATTTCTTTTACCTTTACTATCTTATAAAAGCTCTGTTTACATTAAGAGAATCATTTTGTCATTATAACGCGGTAATCTACCTATAAAGGCCGACCCCTTTAACAGCGCCACATGGCGTCAGAACCAAAATGTTCTCGCCACCAAAACGATATTCAAAAAGGATATGTGGGCAATGTTTGTCAGCAGTAAAGCACCTAATGTCCAGCCTTCACCCTCTTCCAATCACCTCTAAAGAGTATAAACGCGAAATTTCGGATGTGTGTTTTCTTATGTGCCCCGCCGCGGTGGCTCAGTGGTTAGGGCGCTCGACAACTGATCCGGCAGTTCCCGGTTTCGAACCCGACCGCGGCGGCTGCGTTTTTATGAGGAAAAACGCTAAGGCGCCCGTGTGCTGTGCGATGTCAGTGACACGTTAAAGATCCCCAGGTGGTCGAAATTATTCCGGAGCCCTCCACTACGGCACCTTTTTTCCTTTCTTCTTTCACTCCCTCCTTTATCCCTTCCCTTACGGCGCGGTTCAGGTGTCCAAAGATATATGAGACAGATACTGCGCCATTTCCTTTCCCCAAAAACTCAATTATTATTATTATTTCTTATGTAGTGCTTGCTTACGACATGTAATTAATATACAGTTAATTAATTATAGTCGTAAGCAAGCACAATTAATTATTTTGAATTAATTACAACTATTATTTTTTCTCGTGCCATTTCAGTTTCGGTTTCAACAGCCGAGCGATGGCTATGACGTCAATGTTCAGTATAGGTTAAGTCAGACATAAAAATGCGACATAATCGCTGATCCGTTGTTTTAATTTCCTAGAGTGCTTAAGTCAGCCTTCCTAAAAGCCGGAATCATAAAGAATGAAGAAGCGATTAGATCGCAGTATGTTATGCTTCACGGAAACTAAACAAACTCTGACGTTATAGCCATCGACCGCTCGTTATAACGAAAACCGAAACAGCTTTACAGAAAAAAAAAATTATAATCTTTTTACCCGTCTCTGGCCAGTACCACGTATACAACGCATCAAGAAAGAATCAGGTATCGAGATAATCTTTTCGCGTAGTTCATAAAAATCAGGACCCCAAAAGATTTAGTTAAATTTTAAAATCAGAAATAACTACTTAGGGAAATACGGGCAAAAGAATGTGACTTTTGTTGAAAATTCATTTCTAGGTTTCGGTTACACAAGGTTCATAAGCTAACAAGCAACGTGTCTCGCAAGCTTAGTCATAATCTGCGCAGTGGAAATTCAGACAATGAAGCGTTTTCCCGCGAAGTTTTCGCGCGATGTTTCGGCGACGGTGCCCAAAAACAGCGTTTCCAACACGCAGCGCAGTGACAAACGAGCATATCACAGTCGGCGTTTGACCTTTCTGGCTTTCCCGGGTATTTGGTGTACAGTGCAGCAGAAAAGACGAAATTGAAAACTCAAGCAAAAGAAACAATATAATCCTGGCCTCGAGTGCAGTAATTGGTAGGAGAGGCGAAACTGAGTGATCAGCAGAATCGCGTCACCTGACCTTTCCAGACAAGTTTTTGAGCGTATTTTTCGTATGAACTTGATTTTACTGCTGCTTACCCCGCTTATTTGTACTGTTAAGCTTACTTTCTTGAGTTTCCGAACGTGAAGAAAGTCGCTCCACAGTTCAAAAACAACAAAACGGGAACAAGAACTGTAAGCAATTGCTGCTCAGCACCATCGCATCAAAAAAGAAAGTTCTATACCTACGCAGCAAGGGATTTTAATTGAGAAAAAGAGGGCGATCAAGCAGAATTACCGGTGCCCAAATCTCTCAAGTCGTTTTTCTCAATTCGCATTTTTGGGCCAAACTGCACATTTAGAAAAACTTTAGTTTTTATCCTGCACAGACAAACTTTACTTTGAAAGTACTTTATAGACCGACATTTTGTGGGGAAGAAAGTAAAGTACCACTCATGCTTAACTATTTGGTTGTTATAGGAAAGAAAACCGCGTTTTTAAGTACCAGCAAAAGCAAAAAAAAAGAAGGTCGGTTTTCAGTAGTGCGATTTTCAGAAAGAGTGGTCATAATACAACAATCATTTGTATGTTATAATGTACGAGAGACTTTTCCGGAGTCGTCAATGCCGAATAAAAGAACAAAGTAGGAATATTTTTTTATGTAATAGTTTTCCTACACTGACGCCACTAATTGATTTTGGTGCGAACAACTTCTTTTACACTCCAGACACAAGACTGAAATTTCGGTATGTTCTAATTGCATCAGGATGCATCATCTCTGGAACTTTCATCAAAATCGGAACAGCAGTTCAAAAGTTAACACTCTAACCACACATCCGCCTTTAAACGAACACGCGCAGTCTACTATGAACAAAAATTTCCTAAACATGCCCGTGGCTCTGAGAAAGTACGGCAAGTATTTATTGATATAAACTCAAGAAATGAAGAGAGTTCAGTTTCCGAACTCACTATAGAAGGCCGGTAGCCCACAACCCTGCCAATAAAATCAAAGAGCAAGAGCAATGCAAGGAGCACTTTTTAAAATCTGGAGGCTCGAGTGCTTTCATTAAAAGTGCTTCTGACTGCAGTTTCTATCCCGCTAAAATCACTTAGAATTCAGTATTCCTGTCTCCCACAACAGATTTAGAAGTTTATAACTTACTCCGCAACCTAAAGATCAAGAGCGCATGCAGCGATAACGAAATAAAAGCATCGCCTATTAAATCAGTTGCCCGTTAGATTCCAAACCTCTTGGTCACATATGCGATTTAATCTTATCTACAGGTGTTTTGTCCGGATCAGATAAAACGTGCGACCTCAGTAGTTTATCACAAAGGATATCTGTGATGATGATGAAGATGAATTTTTATGGCGCAAGGGCAGCTTTGGCTAAAGAGCGCCATGGCACAAGGTAGTTTCCATTTCACAATGTGGAGTCAAAGACCCAGTTCCTAAGCATTTCACCCTAAGAAGCCGAGCACCAGGCCAGAGGAAGGCTTGCACCCATTGTATCACGGGTGGGTACCCGGCGGCACTGGGGATCGAACCCTGCACCGCAAAGGATATCCAAATGACCTAAATAAATACACGCCGATTCCTGCCTTAACGATTTATTCTAAATTTATCGAGCAGTTCATAAACACCAGGCTTCCAAGCTTTTGTAGCGCCAACAAAATTATGACAAAAAATAGTACGGTATTTAAAAGCACAAATCTTCTGAACAAGTATTGCTAAAAATTAAAGATAAAATTAATCGAGAATTATGAACTGAAAGTATACGGACTTGGTTATTTCTTGAACTTTTGAAGCGCGTTTGACACTATTACAACAAGATAAACTATTGATTAAATTATGTAACACTCGAACTCAAGGTATATTTGAACGCTTTTAAAAAGTAACTCAACCAACCGATCCCAGACATAGTACACATAAAATACGGCACCCACAGCCTTCAATCCTTGGTCCGCCTGTATTTTCAGTTTACATTAACAACATATTCCATATACCAGGCGCATCATGCATTATACTGTACGCCAGCGACACAACTATATATTCTTTTCTGGCACAAACCGTCTCGCGCTAGAGAAGGAGACAAAGATTCGGCTTCAGAATCTTTCATTGTGGCTGCAGAAAAACAAGATGAACACAAAAAAGACGAAATAAATTCTTTTTCATCCGCCTAACAAACACGTTGACATATATGTTAAATCACATGACATAGAGCGAGTCCCCACGCATAGTTTTATTTTTTTCCTGGCATTCTTCTTCAGAGAAATCTCAATTGGTCATCTCATGCACAAAAGATTCGGTGCGAAATATCACTGTCATTTGGGATTGCATGCAAATTTAGAGATTTATTGCCCACCTGGTTAAAGAGGCAGTTATACTGCACTCTCCTCCATTCACAACTTTACTACTGTTTGCTCGTTTGGGAAACCACAACACGAGCTAAAATGCTTGAAGTCTAGTGTCTGAAGGAAAACCCGTCTGGTCAGGATGGTACATGACAAAAATAGAAGACGTGGACGACTGCTTTTGAATCCTGAAGAAAGAAGCATTACATGACTTTACTATTCACCTCAACAGTTTGGAGCCCAGCATACAGTTCACCGTTGAAGAGGAAATCGACAGCCGCCTCCCGTTTTTAGATATACTCGTTTCCAGACAGTCCTCACGTCTAAATTTCACGATTTACAGAAAACCCACGCACACCGGCCGTTACCTCCCTTTTAAGTACGTTCACCCTGACTGCCAGAAACTTTCTGTGGTGTCATCGCTCCTCCGACAAAAAGAAATGTGTTCCAGAGGAGAAGACCCGGTATTGCTGAAGATATGCGCGTACGGCGTGACTTGTCCACCTGTGGCTATCCTGTAAACGTCATGTACAGCTCCAAATGGAACGTCCCAGGCTGCAAGCTAATCCCGCTACCCAGAAACGAGCCGCGATTCCCTATGTTTCTGGCATCATCGAACCTTTGGCGCCCATATTACGGTCCTACGAAGTAAAGACCGCGCATGTGCCAGCTCGAAAACTGAGGAGTCAGCTTGTGCTAATCAAAGACAAGCTGAAGAAGGAAAAGTTCCTAGGTGTTGTGTATTCGATACCATGTGCGGACTGCCCGTCTGTGTACATCGGCGAGTCGGGTGACTTTGAGCGAAGAATACGTGATCACCAGAGTGACGTCAGAAACCGGCGCGCAGATCAAAATGCGCTTGCCGAGCACTGCATGGTGTCCGCCGCACACAACATAAACTGGGCAGAGGCACGTGTGATTGCAAAAGAAAGGGACAAGAAATCTTAAATATATCTGGAATCGCTGATTATTCAGACGACAGCGCATACTCTCAATCGAAATGACGGCAACTTGCCCCCAATCTGCGCCAGGTGCCTGGGTTCGCCCATGCGCCGTGTATAAGTAAACGACGCAGCTACGTTATGCCTCATTGTGAACAAGGCTCCCGTGGGGGAGCCGAAACGTCATCCCATCCTTTCTTTTGGTCGGCGCCTTTCTCTTTTCGACAAGCTAACATGATACTCTTGTTTTTAGCCAAAAAGAATTCCAAGGCTTATTGAAAATGCTTCAGTTAAAGTCACAATCAACCTCTCTTCAAAAAATAGCAAATATTAACCCTAGAAAACGTAATGAGATAAAGTTAGCAATGTTTATTCATGAACAAGTAAAATGCGATCCGCATACCTTTACACAGCGATCTCTTGGGAGGAAACACAATTATGCCTTTCGCACCATAAAATACACAAAAGAAAAAATGCGCACCCATTATGGTACTCAAACGCTAGTCAATCACATAGCAGACCTCGTTGATCACCATCTTACAATTATGCTTATTATAACTTTAACTAAGTCTGTAGTAATGTTCATTAAGCGTCTTGAACAGTCCTTCGTTGAACAAACGTTTCTTGCCCAAAGCGATTGCAATTAAGTGATTTGTTAAAATGTGTGTAATTACTGTGAATTATATACGCGCTGTATGTAGCGATTATGTGTGCAGATGCACCCGCATGTATGTTCTGTGACTTCTTTTTTGCCATGATCCGCATGATGTCACACGTTACAGGAAGTTGACGCTTACTCAGACTATTTTGTTGTCTACATAAAAACTTAACCTCTTAACAAAAAAAGAAAATGTGCACGCAACCAAAATTTGGTGTCTGTACTCCTTTAATGTTTTTATTTTCTTTCCTTTAGACATTTTTCATTCATGAACCACCGAAGTGAAGAATTTTTGTGACCCTAATCCACTATCGCAAAAAATCCAACGGCATCTTGCAGCATTATTATATTAAACAGCTGTGGGTGGGCGGAGTTTTCTGAATAGAGGGGGTCGCAGCCCGCTCCGTGAATTAGTTTTACTGCGCTAAGCTCGGAGAAAGTCAGGAAAATTCATCATCTTTATTCCGTGAAGCATAAATAACGCACAATCACTCAAAAGTTTTTCCTCGTTATATTTTTATCGCTGGAACTACGTTTTGACGAAGCCTGGAGAGTAAATGAGCGAGTTTAAAAACCATAGGTACGTTTCCTCCAGTATCCGCTGATACACACGCAATGTGCCACATACCGAGAAGGAATACGGGGCGTTACAATCCTGGTTTCCGCAAGACCAATTTGCAAAAGCGCGGGACCATTTTCTGAGCCGTGTAGAGAACGCGCGCATCCGCACGATATCAGGCTTCTCATTCTTCTACAGAGCCGTTGAGAGAAGCCGGCGGTATGACAGCGCCCGCCGAACTTCCACGCACACCCTCTCCATGTCTTCGGTAACCACGGTGGCATTGCGGCAATGCCGATAAAATACAGAGCGTACTAATTTGGAAACGGTGATCTTTTCGAATGACGTGACTCTCGCCGGTACCACGGTGGCTGGTATTACCTTGAAATCAAAGCTTACAGACAGTACTTCTAAGCGTTATTAATTAAGTTGAACGTGCTTAGAGCTACGAGAATATCTTATTTGAGCAGATTTCAACGCTTGCTGAGGCAACGAGTTAATTTGACACAACTTTTTGGGCAAGTTTCTAGGCGTTACTACGATGACACTGCAGAAGGTTACCACAGTCCCCACACCACACTCTGTAGTAAGGCGGCCTTGCGCCCTCGCTACAAAGCGAAGCAGCACGCAGTCTATGCAGCCAAGGCGCATTCGATGCGCCTGCAGCGGCGGCAGTCGCTTTGAAGGAACACCCGTGCCGCTTCAGTGAGCCTTCCGAGAACTCATAACTAAGAAACCCCTACTCCCAACCACCTGAGGCTTTGAGGCTGATACATGAGTCACCACCCGCCCCTTTCTCTCATTCACGACCCCTCTTTCGCTCACTGGCTAGCCCGTTCCACAAACGCACGCATGTTCCACTAAAGGCACTGTCAGCGCTTGCATTTGAACCAGTCAGGTAGCCGTTAATCCCTTTCTGCGGGATTGTATATTCACACCGCTACGTTGCTGGCACAGCGCTCCATCTGCAACACTCCGTGAAGTTACGATGCAATCATGAGAATTCTTAATAGAATGTGCAACTGTTCCGGCAGAAGAGAAATATGCAATCTCGTAACATCTTGGTCACTTCGAGTTTTTCTTTTTATAACTCTTCACGAACCCCGACGGATAGTTCCGCGATTAGTTTCCTCCCTTGGCCGCAGCCATTTTTTTAACGCCCTTACTGGGGGAGCACTTTTACTCCCTCAAAAAGAGCGTTTTTTCGCCGACTCACTCTGGGTTCGCAGGGTGTGCGGCAAATCTTGAATAAGGGAGGAGTGAACTTTAAGAAAGGCGTTTACTCTCTCTGAAAAGAAAATTCCCGGGGCTCTTTAACCGTTTAGGGTGTAGCGCGAGGTCTGGCGGTAAGAAAAGGAGTCGCTCACGTCTTTTGAGCGAAACCGCCTGGAGAACGGCCGTGATGAGGTCGTAGTGGTGACCCCTGCGGGTCAGCTGCCGGTCTCGCTGGCGCAGGAGGGTCACCAGTGTCGAGTTGAGCTTCATGATGACCTCCTGCAGGTTCTTGGCCAGCCGCCGGAGCTCGGACTCATCTGGAAAGCAGTGCGAAAATGAGGCACGATTGAGTGTTGCTATACTTCACGTGTGTGTATATATCACGTGTGTCCCACCGGACTGGACACTGTTCTTTTCCAGCTTTTTCTTGATTGGCAAGTTACCTTGATTGGCAAGTTACCGTCATTTTCGGTAAAGACGTAACTAGTTTAATCGACCGGCGGGAAGATTTTCAACTTTAGCTTTCTCAGCGATAAATATGTCTTTTGCTGTAGTACAAACGTCGACATAGTCAGAAAAGTGCACTGAATATTTTTTTTTTACTGAGAACAATAATTGTATGGTATTGTCCTCAGTGTGCGTGCCTTTAAAACGTACTCAGTACACTTTTAAAGACTTGGCCACGTAGCGTAGATTACATATGTACACAGCTCTGTAGATAGGAAGATTGGTCATTCACGTTATCCACGTGATCCTGAAAGAGGAGGGAGCAGGAGACTAAGAACATATCGTCGATAAAATTATTCATGAGCTTGTACGGTGGGAACGTATTTCTAAGTGTCAAGCTTACTTCAATTTCTATTAGAAATTATGGACCCGAAACAATATGTGAACGTTAATTCACTTGAAAGCACTCCGGTCGTAACAATTCGATACAAAACTCGGTGCACCTTCGATAGAGAGAGTAATTGTTGCATAGTATAGTTACTAAGATTGCATTTCAAAATGCATAACTCTGTCCTGTAGAAACTTCAAAGTTGCTACACATACAAAGATTGAGAAATATGAACAGCGATTGATAATAAATAAACAGCATCAAATTCACGAAATTAAGTACCAATAATACAGAAAAATAGACAGAAAACAATATTTGCATGAGAAAAAAATTAATTCTTATTAACATTTTCGAAATCTATTTTCTTCTGGCGTAAATAGACCAATACAGAATGCAGAGCATATGCGAGCATTTTCTGACCAAATGTGCTTGAGAGAAGTACTGTACAGCTATCTGTTGGTAGCAAAGCATATATTCGTGTCAGTATTGAATGCGTTAAGGTATGTGCTGCTTGTAGCGAACTGCTAAATTAAATGAGTAGAAATATAGCACATGTATCATGGTAAAATTCTTTAAAAAGCGGCATGGTATGAGCATGAGTGATCTCCTACTGTGTGGCGAATAGCCTCTTTCTAGAGCGCGAGTAGTCGATTTAATGTAGTTTGAGTACACAAGCAAGCAGTAGTTTAGCTGAGACAAGAACAAATAGTTGTAGGTATGTAGCTTCAGATTTGGCGGTAGAAAGAAATGAAGTTTCGCCAATAAGCCTACAGCTTGTGACAGATGTTAAATTATTTCGTTTACCACGTGCGTATCCCAGTACACATTTTTTTTAAACAAACGCAATATTTTTTTTTTACTTTAAGAACAGTTTCAATAAGAACGCGACCAAAACTTAGAATGCAGTGTAGTGACATCGGTGACTACCTTGCTGAAAAAAGCGTGGCTTTTGTTTTCGTGAATTTATTTCTAGAAAACTAAGTTAGATATATGTGTGTTCAAGTTATCTAGCGATTGATCTATGCCATCTGCAAGCTTGCGATAACTATTATTTTGAAATAACAGCGTCGTATTATTAGCGTACATTATATATTCTGGCTTTGCCCTAATATTTACAATGTCATTAACATAACAGTTATAAGAGGCCCCAGGACGCTTCCTTCACGTACACTCGCAGTAACGCGTCTCGAATAAGATAGGTTTTCGCTTATACCGACTTTTTTGTCTGCGATGTTCAGGTACGACAGTATTAGGGCTAAGGGCATACCTCGAATTCTGCATACTTATAATTTTTTAGCAAAGTAAAGTGATTTATGCGATCGAACGCTTCGGAGCAGTTAATATATACTATTCCAGCTACAATCTCTTTGTTTTCAAAGCCATGTAGAATAAATTCTTTTTAGTTAAGAGTGCCAGTTCAGAGGACCTTCCTTTACGAAATCTATATTGTAAATTACAGTTATATTCAAGTTTTATGATCCTCTTTTGTATTAATTTTTCTAAGACCTCTGGAAAAACAGGTAGTATAGAGGTTGCCAGCAGTTAAATTATTTTTATTTCGTCCCTTATAAAATACGACTACTTTTTATGTCTGCATGTTCTCACAAAACTTGCCTATAGAAAGAAAAGGACCAAATTGTATATAAACGGTAGCTGCGGTATGATAAAAATTAAAACGTATTAAATTTATTTACTTCGTATATTGCCGATGTCACATACCGTGCTATTGTTTAAAGAAATGAATGCATAAACCTTGCTCTTATTTCCTCCTAAGCACAAACTGTCGCCATTTCTGTTGATCTATCAACAGCATCAGGTTGATATTAACTCGAAACTTGAAAAAATAATTGCTGAAAGCTTACATCAACCCCATGACAAAGACCAGGTAATTGTTTAGAGTCAAATCATTATCGCTGTGACCAGTAGAGGAACGTTTTAAAATCGTTTTTATGCTTTTCCACAAAACGCCCACCTCGGAGTTGAAATCTGGTTGAAAAATATCACAATGTATTCTCGTTTCTTGTGCCGGAGGAAAATGCTGGATTTATTTCTGTGCCGATTAAATATCTCCCCGTCATTTGTGTGTCGCGTGGTTATGAACTTCTTTTACATTGCAGTTGCATCTGCACGCAGCGTTTCACACTCGCAACAACGTTTCTTCACCTTTTTTTTAATGCACAGTTTACAAATGGAACAATTTAGTGTGGCCCGTTGCGTCAGCTCTCAGTTGTACAGTTTGCGAAGCAACGACCTCGCTACGTTTCACGCTGGCTTCATTTTTGGACGTGTCCTGTACACTCTGAAGCCGCCATATATGAACAGTGTTGGTTCCCAACACTGTTCCCACTTCGAGTTATTGATCAATTCGCTCTCGCCCTACCATAAGCTTGCCGTCCCGGTTAGCTCAGTTGTATAGAGCGACTGCTCCGGTGAAGCGGTGGTCCCGGGTTGGTACCCCGGACCAGGACGAATTTTTCTTTACCTACGAAGTTTCTGAGAAAGCTGTATAGCTTTCCTCTGTAGCCGTACGGCTGCGCTTGGGTGGATGCCAATGAGTAATTACTCCCTTATTACTAAACTATACGTGAACATGTACATCTTGTTCTCTTTTTTTAGAGAAATTTTTCCAACATAATGCCGGAGTTTTTCAGCAGAAGCACTGGTAGTACTGCACTGATAGTTGTTGTTGTTGACCTCACACAATGGCACATACCCACAAGGGGGATTGGCCATAACCAGGCGGTGACTATTTAAATGACCAGTTGCATGTGGCAAGCATGGGATGACCTACCAAAATTTGGATCGCACAGTTTCCGTAGCCGAGGTGGTTGCACTGATAGTAATCATCCGCGGAGGAGTAGAAGAGGAATGTGAAGGGGAGAACACAAGCGTGTGCCTCGAGCTACCTTTGATGCCGTTGGGTGGGGGGAGGGGGGGGGGGGGGCGCAGGGCCGCGACAAGACGCTGCCAAAGGCCCCGAAACGCACTTCATCCTGAAAATCGTCAAGTGCCCCCTCTTAGGTTCCGATCCAACTTCGCCAATTGTCCTCGCTGGCGACTTCAACATTGACGTCGTGAAGCGCGAGCAATGCGTCGTCGACATCGGACCAGATGGCGCCACTCTCGAAACAAATCAAAAGCAGCCAATATACCACGAAACACGTGCGTCGATCTAGTGTTCAGCAGGCAATGCGATATAAAAGCGACCACTCTTGTAAGTCCCCCATTTCCTCGACCATACACAGTACAAGCATAGGCAGGGTGCAAGAAACGAAACGGTGCAGAACCTGTCAACGAAAGTGCCAAACGTAATTATACGCCTTATAGTCATTCATTTAATAGCTAAGCATGAACCCAATATAAAAAAAATATTGCCAACAACTATCCCAAGGATGCTGCTAATTCCAACGCTGTGAATCCCAGCGCTAGCACTGACCTTTGCAGCAACTTTAGGATGGCCGCGGGTAATTTTATTATTTCGTTTCTTTAGAGTCGTGTAAGCTTCCCGCCAAGAGTTTGATAATTTGGTACAACGCCTAAATTTATCTCACGCAGTAAGAACTAAAAGTTTAAAGCAATTTTGTGATTAATATGGCATGTCAAAATCTCGGACACAGTGACATGAAAGGTACGAAAATTTCAACAAGAAATCTGAATGCAAGGAAAAGGATAAATGTATTAAATTTATTCCTCCCTCATTCGCTTCTAGAGGTACAGTCTACCAGGTGTGCACGTGCCATGGGACGCGCAGTGACATCACTGTCTGGAACGAGGGAATAACTAACTGTGTTATCCTCAAATAAAATTGGCGAACCGGCGACGGCATAAAAAAAAAGAACGTGGCCAATGTACGTACTATGCAACCAGCTCTTACGAATATTAGACGGACACAAGAGCAAAACTAAATATAGCGGTTACACAATTTCAATTAATGTTGTCTAGAGCATCCAATCAGATCTGCTATCTGAAACGGCCATCTCCAATACACAGAAATATATCATCTCAATACACAGCCCCTGGACTTTAGAAACATCAGCCTACTACCGCCATCTGGATGACAGCCGCGTCATTACTATACGGAGCAGGTTGAGAGGTTACGCAAGAACTCTTGAATTCATTTCCGTTCAGAAATGCGTGCATTATTTATGACGGTGGCCGCTGTGCAGCATGTGGAAGGCACTAATACTATTTCTCCAACTGCATAGCAGTAACACGGTGCATTGCTCTTGCAGCTCTAATTTCAATTTATATTACTCAAGCGTGCCGCTACTTCTGTGTCGCGGGGAGATGTGCAAAGAAAATGTGATAGAGCCACGACAAGCTGAGATGAACAACTGGATCGCTCAGAACTGCTGCATACGTAGCCACAATCTCCGGTCTACTTTTGCAGTTCTGTAGCGCTAGTTCACGCTGGCCGGCGGACCAGTTCCTGACGTCGTCATATTCGTGAAAATAAGTCTCGAGCTGGACGAATAATAATAATAATTGGTTTTTGGGGAAAGGAAATGGCGCAGTGTCTGTCTCATATATCGGCGGACACCTGAACCGCGCCGTAAGGGAAGGGATAAAGGAGGGAGTGAAAGAAGAAAGGAAGAAAGAGGTGCCGTAGTGGAGGGCTCCGGAATAATTTCGACCACCCGGGGATCTTTATCGTGCACTGACATCGCACAGCGCACAAGAAAGGAAGAAAGAGGTGCCGTAGTGGAGGGCTCCGGAATAATTTCGACCACCTGGGGATCTTTATCGTGCACTGACATCGCACAGCACACAAGAAAGGAAGAAAGAGGTGCCGTAGTGGAGGGCTCCGGAATAATTTCGACCACCTGGGGATCTTTAACGTGCACTGACATCGCACAGCCCACGGGCGCCTTAGCGTTTTGCCTCCATAAAAACGCAGCCGCCGCGGTCGGGTTCGAACCCGAGAACTCCGGATCAGTCCTGAAGATGCATTTGCATTACCCGTGTATGGGTCCACCTGCGCAGCTCAGTGTTTCACCAAAGCGTTCTGGTTATTTTTAGTGTTTGAACATGCATTCACGATTTCCCTGTCCGCATTAAATCTCTCCGCAGGTTTTTCACGCACGGTCGCGTGCAGTTTAATCCCGCAGTGAAGTCCGCCCACATTGATGACCGCCGCACAGAATTATTCCGAGATAAAAAAAAAGTAGCGCTCGTTGTTAAAGCTTTCCTTGCTACCTAAACAAAATCTAATCACAAGATGAAATTATGAAGCTCAAGAATGTTGATGCCTAGATTGCTTAACACGGTCAAACTTTAGAACGTTGATTACATTTATTGTTAGCGGAGTAATAAAGCACTCTGCATTCCTTCGTCCACTGTTGCCAACTGCTGTTATGTTGTATCCTGCTATAGCTGGCGTAACCTAAGCTATAAAAAGAGCCCGAAACCTCAGGAATCACCTAGACGGGGGGAAAGGGAGGACACAGGGTGCCCATCTTGTATCTATGCTGTCAATATTACAAAATTTATTTCAATTTACTGCGAATTCAGTGCTATTCTACACCCCTCTGGAATCTGACGTCTGTGGAAATAAAGCCTCCAGCCCAGGCAAGGAACCTCCACCCTTCAGGAGCACCACCCACCAGTCACCTCCCCATCCCACCCATCCGCAGCCGCCACTGACCCACTTGCACCCTCCAGCAAAATTCTACTGCTTGTGTGACGTCCCGACTCTGAGTAAAAGCATTCATTAGAGTAAAATCATCAAAGGAAAATCATCAAGGCTGTAAGTCCAACTGCTTCTGCACAATTTTCGCATCAGATCGACCCGCAATTTTTGTTCATCTTTAATCGTAACGAACTGCTCGTGGCAAATGTTTTCGAAGTTCGCACCTGGAACAAAAACATGGCCGCCCTGTAAAGGTTGTTTTAGCCTTTTATTAAGCTCCACGCTGCTCACCACTAACCACTAGATTCTTGAGCACTCCGTGTCGCGAGCTAGGCTTCCTCGGGCATAAGGACACGTGAACTACAAGCGCACGCTGCTTAATTGCAAGAATTACGACGAGGGTTTCCAATGCGACACTCACACGAAAATCTCGATAGGTCTGATGCGGTGCGCCCCAGTTTTCTTTATTAACCAGCTGCAACCTTTTATAGTGCTGTTCACGCATGCTTTGTGTGCAATGTGAGTGAGCGAATGTATTGACCAGAAAATCGCGTTCCATCGAGTGTGCTGTAGTGGGTGTTTCTTCTAGCACTACACTACACTGCACCGCACTGAGTTATATTACACTATATTGTGCTATCAGGTGCAATAATGTACTACATGTTACTGTACACACCGCACAGCTCCACTCTACTCTGCTCTGTCTGCTCTCTCTGCCTTACTTACTCTGCTCTACTCTGCACTAATTTACTGTATTCTACTCCATTCCACTCTGATGTACTCTGCTCTCTTCTCCACTCCACTCCGCAAGACAATATTTCACTCCACTCCACACTTCAGCGTAATGTTCAGTTTGGCGGTAAAAACCGACCACGTAAGCAACATTTCAAAATGAAATGCTTCCAAACGGTAGCGCACGTCATAGATGAAATAAAAATTACGCAGCAGCATTGTCTCTGTTTGGAAAATTGAATAAAACAGCGCTTATAATGTACAACATTTGACGTTTCCGCAAACGGTTGTTTCATAAGGATATATAGCTGCATGAGGAGGTAGTACGGTTTTTTTCTTTTAAGCACGTACATGCACAGAGAAATACAAACACGATGGAAGTCGCTAAGTCACGTGGTAATGCGTGTTTAAGGGCTATGAAGGACGCCGGAGTGGAGGACTCCGAATTAATTTAGACCGCCTATCTCATGGCACATGGTCGTCTCTGCATTTCGCCCCCTATCAAAATGCAGATGTCGCTAAGACAAACGAAAAGGTAAAACGAAAGTGTTCCGAGCGAAAAAAAGAAAAAATTCACAGGGACGCCTAATTACCGTATGTGTTGACAATGCGATAGCATTCGAAGCTCTTGATGCCTTCGCCGGAAAGACTGTCGCTTCCCTCTAGCCAATAGGAATTATCCGGTTTGGTGACGTCACTTTTCTCCAGCTAATGAGCGAACTTTATCACCGACACATTTCTTTTTCCCCGATGAGGCTGTCAACGCTCTCGCATTAGAAATGGCAGGCGCTTACTCTACCGAAACGGCGAGCGATCAGCGCTAGCTCGTTTTTGAAATGATTCAAGAATTGACGACGCAATGCCTAAAGAGTTTGGCAATGGTTTTTTTTTTTTGTGATGGTGGGTATATGAGCGTTTGTTGACTCTGTATCGTTTCCGTTTCCGGAAAACCGACTGTGCTTTCTTCTTAGTAAGGGGGGGGGGGGGGGGGGGGATGCGTGCGTATCGGCGTAATCGCTTTTACGCTGCACTGCCTGCTGAGTTCCAGATAGATGCACGTGTTGCGTGATGTCCAGTGCGCTAAGTCGACTGGTCGCGGGAGCAAAAGTCACCTGATGCGACGTCGACGATAAATTTCAAATTGTTCTCCTGAAGGTCTAGTGAAGGAGATTTCGAGGCGTGTGGCGGCGCCTCGTTGCCACCACGCGTCTAACCCGATGAGGACGGAGGTTGCAAGAGGCGCGAGGCACGCGCACGTGATCGCGGGCGAGCCTGTGCACGGGACACTGCCGACGCCGACGGCTGAGCGAAACCCGGGCAACCCGAGCGACAAGGCTAGGAGAGCTAGAGCTGCAAAAATGGAGGTTCGATGGAAACAAAAGTATGCATCACGGCGGTGTGCATTTGGCACGGACGCAGGTGCACATGAATAGGATTTGGCCCTCGGGGCGTATTCCCCTGCAAGCATGAATAACGCTTGTTGAGGGGGACAAAAACTACGCACAAAACTGCAGCGGGGCTGAAATGGTGAGGGCACTCTTTGAAGACTCGACAAAGCAGCGACGTTAGGAAGCCTTGAGCGCTGCGTGCCTTTGCTTTTACAGGTGAAGTTGGCCGCTTTAATACGGGCCGAAAAAAGATTATTCGGTTAGGCAACTTGATAGTCGTACTATAGAAAAGCTTTTGTTTTCGATGCACATGCTCGTTTTTGCGGTTGTCAATCATCCCGCCTCCCCGAACAATCTCCCGCGCATAAGCCGCACAATGTGGATGACGTCCACCCGGTGTCCGCTATTTCCAAGCGAGCGTCCTGTCAGGCGTTTGCATTGAGCAACACTATTTTCCCGTGAACAGCCAATGGGGTCGCGTAAGGGAAATTTGATGATGGCTTCTTCATTGCTGCCCCTAAACCTAACGCAATAATGACAGTAGGGAGGACGCAAGCTGCCGGCACCGCTCCGAACCGTTCCCTGCAGCGTCGGCCAGCGTCGGGCGTATGCAACCGGCGCTAGGAACGTGAGCGTCATGGCCCTAGTCAGCTGGAACCGGTGCGGCGGCCGGCCGCCCATCTTCGAGTTTTATGTCACCGAGTTCCCGCTGCCCGAAGAAGGCAACTTCAGGGCGATATGCAAAGTTTGCAACACCTCCATCAGTGCATCCCGCCGGGCCACATCCAACCTGATATCGCACATGAAGGCGAGTCTCTTGTTGCGTGCAACGTCCGCCAAACTTTGCTGCAAGAAGCGTCGGCGCCGCGCGGCCGATCGTCAGCTCGTAGCGCAGCTAGGGAGCGTCGCTGAAAAGCTGCTTGTATAAATAATGACATGGTTCCCCCCGCATCTGGCTCGCGCGTCAGACATCTGGCAGGCTGAGGCTGGCACTCTGTCGCTGTGTTGTTTCGGGTGTTGACGGTTCGCCCGCGCCTAGCGAGCGTGCAGGAACCGAGCTTCGGCGGGCGTCAGCATAAACACGTAGTGGCCTCTGCAATGGTCTCAATTGATGCCTCTTTGTCTGTTATTCATAGCTCTCGTAGCTGTTGTTTTCATGCGGCTTCCAGCCGTGCCTGCGATGATACGTCGGTCGCGCACCTTCTCTGCATGGAGGTATGTTGTAATGTTCCAGGTTTCTTTTGAGACTAAGTGGAGACGTTCGCGTCTCGCGCTGAGCAAAGCAGAAGGTCGCCTTAGCTTGGTCACTCGTTGAAGGCCGAACCTGTGAACGCTTTAAAAAGCCGAATGTGCAGAGATAACGGGCTACCGCAGCATCCCTCCAAAGCGCACTTATGTTGTGGACGCCTGTTTCGGTAGGTACTGTCTCGTAGACGGGTGTATACCTTGGATTTCGGCTTCTCAATCGATGGTATGGTTTTAATTAGTTTTACCTAATTATTCTCCCTCCCTGCGCCGCACATCGAACGCCGGTGCTAATTATGAAGCAAGTTAATTGAATCGGGCGCTTGTAATTTGCTCAGTGCTAGCTGTCACGAAGGTATGTGTTCTCTACTTGTTCTTTATTTACTAGCAGCACTTCTTGTCCTTAGTTATCTTCCCGAGTGGCAGCAAAATATGGTAACTAATGGTAGTATATAGTAAACATAATATATATAGTAAACATGAATAGCACAGTTCAGTTCATTATGTATGCTGACAACAGCACAATGTTGATCTCTGGTTGCAATATTCAACATATGATAATAAAATGTAATCAGATGCTTGAACAGTTGTCTGCTTGGTCAAAGCTTAATCGAATAAAGATAAACCCATCTAAGACAAAAGCTGTTATGTTTCATTCTAAAAATAAACCAGTTTTAGCCAGTGAAATTATTATGCTAGAAGATCAGGTAGTTGATATTGTCGGTCATCATAAAATTCTCGGAGTTCATTTTTCTTCAACGTTAAGCTGGGACGTGCAGATAAATAACCTTTCCATAAAACTTTCCTCAATCGCTGGTGTAGTATCACGCTGTCGTAGGTTGCTTCAATTATTAGTCAAGCTTCAAATCTATAATGCCCTCTTTAACTCTCACTTAGCATATTGTTCTTTAGTTTGGAGCACACCCACGAGATCTAATTTAAACAAGCTTGCAGTTATTCAGACGAAGATTGTCCGTTGCATCACAAATATTACACCTATGTCACCTTGTACAGAATCCTTTTCCTCCCTAAACATTATTCCCATAGATAACCTATACGACTTCCGTTTATTACAGGCAGCCTGCTACTCCTCCCCACAACTAAAAAGCACTATAGCTTTCAGTAGAGTGGTGAGCTGGACTATCGACTCGATAGTCCAGTCGATAGTCAATAGTCCAGCGTTGTCCTGTGTTCCTGTTCTGTGTCTCCGTATTTTGCGCTGGTTTTCTTTCTGCAATTTCTGCACTATAGCTTTGTTGGCGTCTTTAAAACAGCACATTACAAATTCAAACATAAACACAAGAAACACAGACAAATGGGTGATCCCGGCTTTCGCACTTTCTATAAACATCAGTCCTTGATCCATAACCTTCCTGTCGCGCTCAACAAATACTATTCTATTCATGAATACAGTGTCAAGCAGCTGCATTCCTATTTTGCTAATATATGATTTCTACTGCTATTTTTGTTCTGTTAGCGATACTTCATATTCAATTGCACACTGATGTTATTACTCTTTTGTTGTTTTGCTTTGTGTGAGATCTCTTTTTGTGATATGCATCATGTATGCTAAGATCAATTTCGTTTGTGAACTTTTTGGGTGAATGTTTATCTTTTTTTTTTGTAAACACACGCTATTGCCATGTATTTGGTCTCCTGGGCCTAGTCAAGCTCATAGCTTTTAGCTCAGGAGACCTTTCCAATTTCTGGAAAAATAAATATGTATGTATGTATATATGTATGTATAAGCATCCCTGTTCTGCACTGCTAGTCCAGACATCTTTAGTAAGATGGTGTACAGATAATAAAAGCCACGGTAATTTTACACATTGAAAAAACGGTATAAGTTTGTACCAGTGTAGCACATGGTTGCAAGGGAATTGCATTCTTCAAAGTTGACAATAACTGTAGCTTTGATTGCATTTTTGATAGCAGGCGTGGTGTAGCTACTGCTGAGCAAACCTGCAACTCCTTCCTGAATGATGGAACAGTGCACTTAAATGCTGAATAAGAATGGTTTCCCTAGTCCATTTGGCTTTGAATGTGCGCATACCTAACAAAACTGCAATTTGCAGCTCGTCGCTTTTTATAAGTGGTACTGTAGGTGAGTAGTCGAGCACAGAAAACAGAGATGCTACTGTGTGATCCAGAGCTGTGTAGACATCAAATGAACACCATAGTCAAAAGGCAGAAGAGTAGAGGCATAGAACTGGCATTAAACTAGTTTGCACTACACTTACAGAAATTTTTTTTAAAACGGGACACTTAAGCCCCTCCTTAAAGTTAAGAGGCGATAGCGCTAATGGGTTATTGCTCATATATGCAGAATTGGTCATTCTCGACTTTACATGTGTAGATCCTTGGGAGTCTCCATACTACTACTTGCGCAGTGGTGTAATGGCTAAAAGATGTGCCATTGCCCTGCAGTGGCAGGCGCTGCCACGGTGGGGCTTCTGCGACCCAGGTTGCTCTTCCCGAGAACCTCTCATGGTTAATCATTAATTTAACTGCCACATGCCACTGTGGGTAGCTTCTCTGGTTTTTTTTTTATTTTTCGCTCACTGTCAACAACACCGACAACTCCAGCTTTTCTGCAACACGAGCTCCTTAACGTTGTCGCCTTAAAAACTAAGTTTTGGCCAGAGGTAGACATTGTAAAATGTGCTGATGGGTAGCCTATAATATCATTACCAGCATGGTTGCACAACTACCATACATTGCATACTTGCCGATTTCATCACTGCTAATATTTGTGCCTTGAGAGGTTGCTATAGCTGGAGGCATATACATGTCGCCACCTAGCCATATACCAAGTGTCCCAGCTAAAAAACCAAGCTTTTAAAAAACACTAACTTTTTAATTATTACCCTGGGGAACAAAGTGTCAATCAAAAAATTGTAGATAACTTTGGAAAACAGTTGGCTGCAAAGTTTGCACCAACATAAAGTTAACATAAAGTAGTTTTTTCTAGCCTTAAACCCTAGCTCGCACAATAAAAAAAAGCTTCTACGTGACAATGGTGCCGTTTAAACATCCCAAGACCCGTCTTAGAGAACAAAATCCATTTTTACTGAAGTGAGCCTTTGCGTGCAAATTGGCGCAGAGATGTAACCCAGCAGCTGGTCACGTGATAGCTTTCTTTTAAGGCCAATAAGTAAAGCTATGTAAATCGTACCTTCATGGAAACAGTGCTGCTAGCGGTTTTTTTAGATGACCTACAACTTTTACTTTGACACTTTGTTCCTCAATTCAATAATTAAAAAGCTGGCTAATTAGACTTAACTAATTAAACAACTTTGAAGGACAAAAAAAATACTGCAGACTAGGTCACACGACTCTAAACAACCCTCAGTTGGTCTCACCCGGCTAGGACATTCCGTGTTTTTTCAAAGCTTGGTTACTTTTAGCTGGGACACCTGGTTATAACATTTCATGTGATGCACTACCTCGCCTAGAGTGCAGTGCCTACAGTGTTGTAGGCATTGTGTGTCCAAATACATAGCTGGCATGTTGCATGCTACAGTATAGAGTATAGCCAAACACATGTCTCAGGCAGGGACATGTGTTTTTTATATTCCCAAGCTGGCATATAGGATACCGTGTGTTGTGTATGGACAGTGCGTTCAAAGTAGCACAAATGCCAAAGTAGGACAGCACGGAGCCATCTTTTGTACTGGCACAAACAGCTTTGATTTGCATGTCCGTACGCTTCACTTATAGCGTATGTTTGGCAAGAAACACAGTTGTGTTGTCGGGAACAAGCTGCTGATTAGATAACGTGGAGCAAATGCTTCGTGCGCAGCGCAAACATCCTGGCGTGTACCACGACAATGGCAGTGCTGGCCGGATGATGGATGTGGCAAGCATGCCCCAGCCGATAGGTGGTGGCGGCAGCAGCCAGCTGGGCTCAGTGCAGCAGTACGTGGACCAGCGACAGCAGCAGGTGACGGACGCACTGGTGAGCCTGCTGGCAGGCAGCCTGTTGGATCCAGGCATCGTGGACACGCGCGAGTTCCGGCGCCTATTGGGCTTGCTGGACTCGAGTTACGAGGCGCCAACGGCATCACAACTGGTCTATGGACTGCTACCCGGCCGCCGGTGGGGTTTGCAGCAGCGTGCCATGCTGCTGCTGGAAACGGCGCAGAGCGTGGCCCTCACGCAGGTGAGGAGGCAATGCCCCGTTGTGGCGATAGGTTCTTAAAGGGACACTTGATGACAACTCTGATCAAGTTATTGTTCTTAGTAAAATCCAGTATAGCTGTACCTTTTATGACTCAGTGCCAGGCGATTGTTTGGCAGCAAAAGGTGCATTTATTGCTGAAAAATAAAGCTGGAGTATCTTTTGCTGCCACTCTGATTTGAACTCTTGACATAGCTGATCACATCAAGTGTTGTGGGATTGGTTCATTTAATTTCTCACGCTCAGCACTTGTTTTCATCATCTTTGTGTGAGAAAAGTGCAACAGCGGCAGCCTTGCAGAAGTTGCTTTAATGTTCGAGTCACAATATTTTTCCCTCTCTCTCTTGTCGATGTTGTTGCATCCAGATGTTGACGTGGAGTGGTAAAGGGCGGGTCTCGTGAGTGACCCGGGGGATGTACTTCGCGACTGGCGAGTTTGAGACAGGCGCGCAGGTCTTCTGGCGTTGGCACTTGGAAAGGCTTTCCTCAAAAAGTTATTTATTACAATATTTACAAAACTGATTTACATATGCCGAAAGATTTCGGCCTCTCCGCTTTAACTAAAACAGACAAAACTCCAAACTCGCGACTCCGGACCACCGTCGGCCACCAGACGGCCAACCCGCCCGGCCGCCGCTCAAGGAACTCGTGTCTCCAACTCCGCGACACCGGGACCACCACTGGCCGCACACGACCGATCTGCCGGCTGCCACCAACCAACCTCCGGCGCTTTCCTTAGCGCGCACGCATCACCTTGTACTCCTACCAAAACTACACCCTCAGCCAATAGGTGACTTTCTTAAGAAAAACGCGCAATATAAAACACGCGCCTTGCAACACAAAAGAACAGCAAAAAATATCAAACACACGCCTCGCTGCAAGCTGCCTTGGCTAACTAAAAACATGCCACAACGAGGGGAGAGAAACAATTTACAACACATGCGTGACTGTTAGCCGTTATGGCGTAGGGTGCCCGGATCCCGCTCGCGCTGGAGCTCGCCTCCAGCGCGAGCAAGCTGCCGTGGCTAACCAGAAACATGCCGCAACGAGGGGAGAGAAACCCTTTACGACACATGCGTCTGATCAGACCATTCCTCCTCGCTTAGACCGAGGCTCCCGAAACTCGCGCGCGACGCAGCCCTGAGAGCCTCTCCCTTTTGTCGGCGCGTTCTCCTGCTCCCCTTTGGTGGCACTCCCCACGCTTTACCACGACTGACGCCAGCTGCGTCGTGGCAGTTCGAGTGCATAGTCTTTTTTTTTTTTATTTTTTGCGAGAAAAAATTCCCACCCGAGCGTCACCACAAATTAGAAATGGCCAGCTGTGGTGGTGCACGTCTTTTAAACTTTTCCGAGCTCCGTTTTTCAGTGTTGCAAGTAGGGAGTGGGAATACATCAGACGAAAACAACTTGAGTTTGTCTAAGTGCTCCTTAAATTATGATATGATCAGCAGCCATATTCGGAATGCTTTGAGTGGCAAATGGAACGGAACCAAAGTAGACCACAGAGAGACTCAAGCTTTTGGCAACCAGCATTGGTGAAATAAAGATGGGAGCTGTTTGAAAAGGCAGTGCCAATCTGTCATCCATGACACGAACTTTCATGCTTTAGCCTATTCAGCTCTGCAAGAACACAGCTATGGGAGCGGTGATTGCAATGAGGCAACCTTTGACAGAGTGCTGTGGAGTTCGCCATCTTCCCTCAGCCGCACCCATCACTCAGCACGGAACGAGCAAAAATCCTCCACAAAGTTCAGACTAATGCTCTACAACTTCAGATGGCATGAAATGGCAGCTCACTGTCCTGAATGTGTGGAGACCTCTGCAGAACACAATCTATACACATGTAATACCCCTGTCACACAGCATTCCTCGAAGGCCTTTCCAACAAAGGCACCTTTTTTCACCAAAGGAGCGAAAGCTTAAAGGAGCAGCGACGCTGCAACATGGTGCAGCCCAAAGGTGAAGCAGTCGTTGAGGCTTAGCACCCGCTGCTGTGCTCGAGTTGGATGGCACTGCCATCGCAGGTTCTCGAAGGCCACGCCTTTGGGCTTCTAAGGTCTCTGGCGGGCGCCTTCGCCTCCAAGGCCCTTAGCGGCAAAGGCGCAACATTTGTGCTGTTTAGCTGCACTCCTTACACCTTTGGATATAAGGACCCAATTCTCAAAGGCCTTTACGGTGCCCGTGTGACAGGGGTATAATACTGCTGTTACTAACATCTAGTTCCCTTCTTCCTGGAGTGCTTGGCTTCATTCGTACTGACATCCTGAGTGCTGTGCGATGACAGTGCATGTTAAAGAACCACAGGTGGCGAAATTTCCAGAGCCCTTCACTACGGTGTCCCTCATAGCCTGAGTCGCTTTGGGACGTTAAACCCCATAAGCCATAAATCATAAACCATACTTCGCAAATCACCAGTACGCCCCTAGTGGAGCAAGCACTCCTTTTAATAAGGCCCGAGTACTGGCCTCTAACAGAGTTGTTTTCCTTTGAAAAGCTAGAAGTGCATCCAACCGCAGGCATGCAGTCTCATGGGTACAGACTTAAGTGACGAAAAAAAGAGGGAATAAACGTAGCAAGCTGTTAAAGGGCTGTATTGAAGCTTATACGCTGCTTGTAGGAAGAAGCATGCCAGGTATAAGCATTGAAAAGAACGTTCTGGAAACGTATGCTCGTCCAGTATCTTTCACTGGATTTGCTAGCCTGTGTTTACCTTGTGCATGTGGTGGAACACAAGCGAATAGTTTTATGCAGCTCGACGGAATTCTGGTCATGAGTAGAATGGGGAACTGTGGCAGTCTTACTACCACTGTGTTCTCAGTTACAGAGAGTATAGCCGTAGAGACTAGTCTAGCCATTGATGAATCAGTGACGCCTGATTGAGAAGCCAACACTCAGTGGCTCTTAGTTTATAAAACTCATTCTGCTGATCACATTATGACCACATATGCGAAGGGAGAATTATTGTGCTGCTTGACAATGAGTGAGTTGAAGTGGGTATGGCCTGCATGTGGAACATCTGCATGATGGCAGGGCCTTTTTTGTGTTCCTTTTTCTTGTCTTGCTCATATTGGTACAGTCGAACCCAGATATACTGAACTCGAAAGGGTTTGCAAAATATTTCAATATGACGGTAATTCAATAATCTAAAATGGCAATGCATAAGCTTATCTGTGACCTAGATGCAAGGATACAGTGCACTTGCATTAGTGGTGTGCTTCTTGCAGCAACGCACCGCCAGTCGGCTGTTGGCAGCGCACTGCTCGCTAGGAGTTGCTCGGTCCAACTTGCTTCGCAACGAAACGCTAGCAGACGGTGCTTTGGAGCTAGCCATTGCCTATCATAGATATCTAATCCTGTTACCAGCACACCATAAACGAATATTCTCATAAGAATCAAGCTACAGTTGCTTTCCGCAACACTTTCAGCAGCGAAGCACACCAGACGAGGGCCTCCGCTAGGCTTCAGTTAATTAGGTTGGATTCACCACATGATAGCGATGTGGTGCGGAGGTTGAGTACAAGGTGTTGAAGGCTACCCTCAAGCACACCCTGCATTCAACTCTTCACACAGTTTCACAGTGCTAGCGCTGCCAGCAGGTGCCTAAGGCCATGCAGCTGACCCATCTCTGCACATGGAAAGTGATTGCAGAGCGCCGTTGGGAGAAGCGGCACTTGCAGGGGCACGGCGCTGGCACGCCAATATATATTGAATGACTGGAGAAATTGGAGTTTGATGTACTATGCGACTTTCTTATATTTTTATGCGGGATTTTCAAAGGAATAATCTGTGCGTTCATTATATCCATTAATTAAAATATCTAGGCTTGATACTAGCCACTGATATGAATAGGAGTTGGCCTCTATTGAGAGGGTGCTGTGTTCTAATCACCAAAAGGCTACTCTCACCGACAACGGAGGTGTTATAAACTTGAAAATTCCAAAAATTGACTGACGATTACGCTTCTTGCTAATGCAGTTTTTGAGCACAGCTGCTGCAGTATTCGAACCGTAGGCGACTGCAGACGGAACACGCAGTGCCTAACAAAGGCGGCTCTGGGTTTTGGCCTGGGCAGCACAGCGATTCACCACCGCTGAGCCTCTCTTCGGGCGGCCAAATGATGGCGCGCACTACTCTGGCGCCATCTTTTAGCGGGTCGCCGCTGCGAAGCCCCTCTTCATGCTACCGCCCTATTCTCCTCCTCCACGTTCCTCTTCGCGCTCTCTTCACTATTGCCGTCTTTCATCTTCCGCAGCGCTCCTCACTTGGTTACATCGACGATCACAAGGCATGTCACTCATCCCGAGAACGGGGATCTAAGAGCTGCACTCTAAAAAACTAATTACATGTACTGCCATCTCCGGCTGATTTCGCAAGTAAAATGTGTGCATCAACACTGATTTCTGGGCACGGATCCCAGTGTAGCCACTACACTGCACCACCGTTCACTACAAAATGGTGGAAACTCGTCCTTTTCGGTAAGGACGTCACAAGTTTGAATCGACGGATGAGAAGAGTTTCAAATTTAATTTTCTCGACTGCCAGGCAGACATCAACGTAGCCAAAAAGAGGCAGAGAATCAGGTTTTATTGAGGACAGTAATTAGACGGAGCTACCACTACTGCCTTTGCATAAAAAGAGTAGCACATTTCTGGGTTCTTTTTGTTTGTACTGAAAGGGTTCAAGAAATGCCCCGACGACCCACTTGTTGCAATTAAGCTGGCACAAAGTAAAACCCACTGGTGTGAGTGAAGTCTGAAGACAATATTATAGCCATTTGGTCTCACAATCACAATAAATGCAAAAAAAAAGAGACGATTTTGCAGATTATTACTTTTTAAGCACGAATTGCCTTTAGCTCCCATGCTTGACAAATTCAGACAAACATTGTCGCTAACTAGTGGCCTACACTGTCGATTTTTCTGTCCAGATTTTAAGAGTAAGAAATCAAGTTTCCACGGTGCAAGCTGGATTTGAACCGACACCACAGCATGGCAAGCAGCTGGTTGACTGGCAGCTTAGACCATTCAGCTATTGAGGAAACAATATGTAGGCATGTTGTAGTCTCTATTTCTAAGACATTAGTGACTAAACTAGGTCACAAATAAATGTATGTATGACTTCCATGGAAGAGAGTGTGTAATTGAAGTGGGAATTTGGGTTTAATCCCAAATAAACAAGCGCAGAGATAAACAAATGCCACTTGCTGTGCATTTGCTGCACAAAAGAACAGGTGACACTGCCTGCCGCACCGAGATCAGTAGTGGAGGGAGTAGAAAAGAGGAATAGTAGCTTAGAATTCTAAAAAAAGTAACACCTTTGCCTCTTCAAGTCGCAAAGCAGTGAGGGAGACCATGTGCACTTCTTAGCTCAAAGAACAGAAGCGTCCAAAGACAGGAGCGCGTTCAGCAGCTAGAGGCCCTGGCACCTAGACCAATGTGTGGCTGCCACCACCTGTAAGCCGTCCCAGATGCACTGCACCTTTCCTGCAATTCATTTCATGCTTACATGTGCTCTCGGCAAAGAGATACACTAGACTTTTTTTGTGTACGTGGTGTTCAGTTTTACATGTCCCTGTGCGTTCTTCAGCTGGCCTTTCTGCAATCAGTAATTTCATCAGCTGTTACACTGTTATACATAAGGCTTTCTGAGCAATTAGCTGCTGGTATACCCAATCGCTTTTAAAGGATTTTACAGTCCAAACATCTGGGAGATGCCAGATAAATTCCCAGAACAGTGCACATGTGGAAAAATCGCATGATGTCCTGAAAAGCAGGAGGCTACAAGCAGCAGTACCCGATCATCTGATTTTGTCATCATCAGCAGCAGCAGCAGCCTGACTACGTCCACTGCAGGGCAAAGGCATCTCCCATATCTCTCCAATTAACCCTGTCTTGTGCCAGCTACAGCCAACCTATCCCCGCAAACTTCTCATCCGCCCACCTCTTCTGCCGCCCCCTGCTACGCTTGCCTTCTCTTGGAACCCATTCCGTTACTCTTAACGACCATCGGATATCTTGCCTTTGCATTAAGTGCCCTGCCTATTTCTTCCTCTTGATTTCGACTAGAATGTCATTGACCCGCGTTAAGAAGAAGCACTCAGGAGAGAGATAGCAGCAGTAGGCAGCAGAAAAATTTTGCTTGAAAACTTTGCTTGCTGGGTGTTACATTATTTTTTTTGTTGACACAAATGTTTTGTGAGTGCTTTCACGGAGCGCTCAGTAAGAGTGCTGTTGCTGTAACTTTAGCCAGGCAGCTGTAATGGCTGAGGCATCTTGATTGTGACGGGTGACAAATAATACTAATTTTGCAAAGGGTAAAAAGTACTGATGCAAGTGCACTCAGGCTATCCCTGTTCAAAGCACAATACACTGTTAAGTTTTAGAGAAGCGGGTGGTCCACAGTGTAGATGCATTTGAGCTGTTCTGTCATAGCTTGGAAGACCCTTTGTCCATCACAATTTTGGCGGAAAGGAGCATTATACTCACAGCACACAGCATATCACTGTGTGTCAGTGTCAGACCAAGCCCTTCCAATTTCTCTATGTCCTTTTCTAGAACAGCTAACATAGTGTCTATAGCATTTTGGAACGATATCATAGTGCTGTCCTTGTGTCCACTGCACTGGGCACTTGGTGTCGTTAGCGTCTGCTGTCTTGCATTTTTGCCTGAGGCACACGACTACCGACTCCATCCCCACCCCCTAATAAGTTGACTTTCTTTGGGAAACTGAACGGACCTCTATTTTCGTCTTTTTTTTTTTTCCAGAGGAGCATTTTATGAATGTGACCACCTCTGAATATTGTCATTGAGGCCAGCCACCCTTGACTTAGTGTCTTAAACTGACTGCAAGGACCTCTGGGATTCATACGGACGAGTGAGAAGACATAGGCATAAGTGTACAAGTAGATATTTTTTCATTTGAAAGTATTATTATAATGAGAAGGAGACTTGCTTGCAAAAATACTAGCAAGCTACAGATGGCATTGCTTATTTTTAGCTTCGGAATGTAATTGTCCCTGGGAGTTTTTGACCGTCTCTCCATTATTGTTGTGCCCCTGCTCCAGGATGTCTGGCTTGGGTCCACATCGTGTGTGAGCGTGTGCGCACACTTCATCCTCAATTGGCGCCTGCGTACGGTGTTCTTGGCCGGCCGTTACTTTGTCGACGCTGACCCCGCCGAGAGCGTGCAGCAGCTGATGGCCGAGGCACTAGCACAGTACGGGCTGGGCGAGAAAGTGGCACATGCTGCTGTGTACACTGCGGCAGGTGTTGTCCGCAGCTTCCAGACGTGCCTGCCAGGCTTCTCGGCCTGTGAGGAGGGCGCTGCCCTGCCTGGGTCGGCAGGTGCCCTGCCCGGAGCCAGCGAGGGAGACTGGAGGCCTCTACCAGGCAGTCTGCTTACTCTGGACTCCAAGGACCTTGGACCACTTTTTGTGGAAGGGCTGGGCTGCTTTGCGGAGGCACTGCAGACTTGTGTGGCTGAGGGCCTCCGTGATGACCTCCACCTCGAAGCAGCAGTCAATAAGGTGGGTGGTCTCATGGAACTGGAGTTTCTGGGAGGTCATTCGTGACGTTTGCACATCATGCACATACTTCAGTCGCCACAGTTGGCTCTAGTTATGTGGATGTGTTGTAGGGAACTGTAGTAGAGACGATTTCTTGCTGTTCAAGCATGTTGTGCAGTCTCTTAAAGTAGCTTTCCATAAGAGACTGGCCAAGGCCTCATGAATGCCCTTTGAATTTCCTTGAATATGTGTGTGTGTGGGGTGTGATGTAGTGCACACGCATGTGTGTGCCTGCATATCTGTGTATGTCGCATTCAACTCCATTGCTGTCATAAAAAAGTAGCCTGCGACATTCGTTCTGAGGCTAACTTCCCCGATATACATTAGGTATGTGAGGGGAAGCTTGAGACCTCACAGAATGAAAAAGAAATTACAATACGATCACTGTTTGTTCAAGCCAGTACAGCCAAGGGCTCGGAAGAAAATAGGAGGCGGTACGCGAAAATACCAAGCAACAGATATGTTTGTTATCTGAGTAGCAATACTTCAGAAATGCACACGGCACATCAACCACAGCAAAGCCTCCAACTTTACGCATGCCATCCCCTACGGAGTAGCGGCCACCGTCATCACCGTGCCTGCGCCACTCAGTGTTCCTGTCTACGTACTCCTGTGCCCGTTTACCCTTGTTTTCTGCCCCAACTCCATTCAGCTGTTTCAATGCCTTCTCATTCTCAATGGCCTGCGCCGCCTTCGTTCCACCTTCGTAGACACTCTTTCCTTTGCCCTTGCACCGCGTGGCTCCATAGTCTTCGAAAAGTTGGCTCCTCTTAGTAGCCCACGAGTCTGATAGTGAAGGAGGCAGTGTAAGCCGGGCAGTTTTTATTTTTGTTATTTTTTCTTGGGCTGCCCACTGCCTAATGGATGTAGCTATGTTAAAGGGACACTGAGGACAAACACTATCGACTTTATGTTGGCAGCAAAATCCAATAGTTTCATGTCTTTGTTGTCACTTGTCCAGCGGTAAAAGACTCATTTATTGCTGGAGGACTTGGATTCGAAGTTGAAATTTCAAGTTTTTCCCACTGCTCAGATTCAAACTCTGGACTCTCTGATTGTAATCACCAAAAACTGACTTAAATGCAGACTCCATGATTGCTGGCGGCAAGCGGCGCAGTTTAGCAATTGCCAGAATGAAGGCTACTGCCATCCGGGCATTGTAAACCTCTTTTATCAGCTGTCGCTTTGTTTACACTTGCCTTGCTGTGAACCTCGTTGCAATCCCGACCCGACAACGAAGTTCTCACAAGAAACTCTGGCCAACACTTCAGCGACCTCAGCCCCACAAAGCATGCGATGCTTTTGGGAGCTAAGGTGGCTGAATTAGCTGGATATCAAGAATATCTAAGCACCGAAGAGTTGGCAGTGGTGGCCGTTCAAAACGTGGCAGCAGCTATCGTTTGCCAATTTAGGGTGCTGTCTTAGTTAGTAGCAGTGATAATAAATCATCGTGCACATTTACCAGCTGGATGCGAACTAAGTTTACTGATACCACCTGATTTCGCTGCTAACACAGTCGGCTTGGGAACTGCGGCCAGGCCAGAAACGTATTGAACTTGCTATCTGTGCTCCTCACTGTGACCATTGGGGACCGCAGAGAGGTCGTATTTTAGACACAATTATATCGAAGCACACATTGTGAAAAATCTTATGATTGAGATGAATACATAGAGGAAACCTAGCCGATGAGTCGCATCTTCAGAGTGTTGGCGTTTTTACGTTCATTATTTTACTAGAGGACATTATTAGGTTTGCTAGATTTGGTAGAAGTGCTGTCGTCACACTCCAGTGAGGGCTGTTGTGCGCTTGTTGCTAGTAAGATGGATGGAACCGCACATGGGGATATGTTGTGGAGCTTGCAGGAAATTCCAAAAGACTCACTTAAGGATGTGTTGAGCAAGTTGACTTCAAGACAAAATTGCAGACAGTGAACTTGCGTATATGTGATACCTTCCCTTTCGCTTTTCATGGCAGCATAGCATTCAGCTAAGTCCGCCAGGACTCATCTGGCAGCACTCTACAATACACCACCCCGCCTACAATGCTACTGCCCTGCTGTAACTTGGCATGGCTGATCGAACTACCTACGTCACACTGTTTGACCTTTTTCTTTGCAGCAGCCTCCATCTCTGTTTCTATTACAGCACTGAATTGTTGTCAGTCAAAAGGAGAACCAACAATGCAGTATGTTCGCAAACCTTGGCTGTGAGCAGCGCAGTGGTCTATCATAGGGCAGGCTACGATAAAAGCCAACAAAAAAAGCGTCGCAGGCACGTGCCGAGGCATGAACTTCAACTGAGGAGCACTTAGAGGGGCACTTGGATTTCCTCTACTGCTCCATACTTGTAAATCAAGGCGCGTAAAAAATGAGCATGCAGGCACGCAAAGCACATAGCCGCAAAGCGTGAATCATACCGAAACGGAACTTGCCACCTGTGGCACCACCAAGTGTAGGTTTTTTTTAGCTTCCAATATTTTGGTTGGCTTTTTTCAGTCTTCCTTGTATGATAAAAGTGCACTAGCAGTTCTGAAACAAAACTTTTTTCAGTATTTATTTGTCGGCCTCAAAGATCCATGGTGTTTTTGGTGTTTTTGTTATCGTGCTTCTACTTGCGTAATTGGCTTGTGGCGGCAATACCTGTATTTTGGTTCTTGCTTTTTTCTACCTTACAAGAGCTTTCTTTTCAGCAAGAATGGTCTTTTTGTGATTAGGAGTCTGTATTCTGCCAATGTGAACTTCAGTTTCTCCTCAGTGTCCCTTTAAGGAACAGCGAGATAAAAAAAAATTTGTTATATATATTCGTGCTATGGCTCTTAATGTAATGCAACATGCATCTGAAACCGATGAAGTGAGGAAAAATGCCTGCTTTACATTTGTATAAGTACAGTACTGATTCTCGGAAGTTTATGTTCTACTTTGGGTGTTAAATGCATAAAAGATAACTGCTAACTTCTATGTTGTGTTTGTGTCTGCCCAGGTCAGTGGGCTCGTCGATTTGGCTCGAGGCTTGCCCCAGGGAACTCTAGATTCGGTCCGCCAGGCAGTCGAGTCTGGCTGCTCCACCTGGCACGGGCAACTTCGGGTGGTCCGGGCTACTGCTGGGTCGCCACTTGAAGTGTTACAAGGAGCTGCACCTGCCCTGGGCTTCACCCCCGATGATCTCGAGACTCTTCGAGAGCTCTCAGAGCTCATGGAGCCTTTTGAGGAGGCCTTTCACCTCAGCCGCGGGGAAGGCCGCATCACAGCGAGCTATGTGGTGCCTTGTATCCGAGGGCTCCGGGCACATCTCGAGGTGGCTCGGCCTTTCCGGCTCGTGTCAGCCGCGGGCCATCTCGCCACTGCACTCGCCACACACCTAGCCAAGTTCGAAGGGAGCGAAACTTTTGCCCTGTGCTCGATGTTGGACCCTCGGTTCAAACTCCGCTGGTGCGCGCAGGAGGAAGAAGAGCGGCAGAGGTTGACAGCACTGCTGAGTACCAAGATTCAAGAGGCGGACGGAGACCGCGACACAACATCACCACCCCAGTGCGACGAGCCGCCATGCGAGCGCAGGCAGAGCAAGCTGTTCCGCTACATGAGCCCCGGGGGTGTAGGGGGTGCCACTGAAGGGCCACAGCACCAGGCGACACCCCAGTGTTGGGAGGTGAGCAGCTACCTGGCGACGCCCTGTCTGCCCGAGACGGGATGCCCCCTCGACTTCTGGCGCCAGCACCAGGGTCAGTACCCGAAGCTGGCCCAGCTGGCCTGCCGCCTCCTGAGTGTGCCAGCCACAGCGGCGCACATCCTCCGCATGTGCCGCGTTGGCGGCAAGGTGGCCAACCCGGCCGACTTCCGCCTCAATGGAGTCACCTTCGAGAATCTCATGTTTATCAAGTGTAACCAGGGGCTCAGGTAGTCCGGCAGTGCCCTTGAATTTATCCCTTGACGCCTTGTAAGTGACACGGCTTTTATCGCAATGAGTAGAGTATGCTAAAGCATATGTTTAAGTTGACAGTGGCCTAGCTCCGGTAGTTGCACTGTCTTCATACCTTTGGCTATGTTTCTGACATTGTGCACAGTCAGCCACAGTAGACTCCCTTTACACAAACTTGAAAGGGCCACGAAAATTTTGTTTATCTTATCAAAGTTTTGCCTAATCTTAAATGCCCCCCCCCCCCCCCCCCCCCGAAAAAAAAAAATATATATATATATGTGAGCATGCCAGGTGCATCCTCATGTCTGAAATGATAACAATGAATGTAGTGGCCTTGCAATGGGACGAGAATTGCGCATAGGGTATTTATTGCACTGCACATGGTTAAAAGGCAATATTGGAATTACTCTTGCAAAAGCAGTGGAGTTGCCATGGTTTGCAGCCACTGCAAAATTTTGCCTTAATCGACACTCATGAGTGAAAAGGTTAGTTTGAAGCAGATTATCTTTGCATTGAGTCTATGGAAAACCAACCAAACTTTCTTACATTGTGGGGAGTGCAGCTTAATCAATTTCGTCTTAACGAGAGTCTACTGTATACTGACTTGACTGTGTTGGCTGCACAAACAATGTGATTGAGGCATGCAGTTTGCCATTATGCAGGAAGACTGCATAACGAGATTTTCTTATATCCATCATATGCAAGGTACAGATGAAAATTATCTATGTACTCAAAACTGGAGGTGCCAGATGACGGGAACATGTGGCACACCATGCTGATTTTGTGTGAAACAGTGTCTATATCCCTCTTTTTTTTTTCTCCCTTTTTTTTTCTAAAAGGGCATTAGATACGAGCCCCTAAATGCCAATAGACTGTCACAATTACCAAGGGGCAGTCGCTGCTGCAGTCATTGCAGCTTAACAAGGCATCTTCAGAAGTTGGGCCCATTAAATCTGGGCCCAATACCTGTGGCTGTATGGCACAAGAATATCTTTCCACTTCACATTGCCCGATAGCGCCAAGTGTGAATAGCATTGCTAGTGACACCTTTTTTATGCCAAATCATTTTGCATGCCACATGTCCGCTTTCATCGCCTGCCACCCTTCTTTACCCTTTTATTGCCTCAAGCGCACCTTCTCCCATTTAAACCCTTTTAAGCGGCTAGGATTTGTTGTCGTAGTTGGTGAGAATGAACGAGTGCAGTTTTGGGATGGCAGTGACTGCGTGTGCAAAGTGCAGAGTTTGCCAAGGTTTTGTGCGCTTCCTGCGACAAAGGCAGTCAGTCATCTCCCCATGTTGCCTGGGAGGTGTCCCTGTTCATATAGTGCCCCCCGAGGCTTGACCAGAGCGGCAGATAGTCGGGGTGAGGGGACCAGGTTAGAGAATCTCAAGTGCCACACGCTTGCAGACCGGCGTGACAAAGTGCAGTGCCGTGTCGAGAGCTTCCCTGTGAAACGTGCCAGGGGCAACTGATGCAAGAAACAGAATGCATTCATTACCAGCACTGGTAGTGCGAAGGTCGCGCCTTTTTATGCACTCTACTTCCTTTTTTACTTTTTTTTGCCATGGCCAGTATTCAGAGCATGTACACATTGTGCTGTGTTGTGCACCTGTACATAGAGGGATGTCAAAACAGGCCTGCAATGCATGGAAGAGTGTTGTGCTTCAGTCACATGACAGTCGTCAGGGGAATGCTTCTTCATTATGTCTGATTATTTGGTAAATTGTGTGGCCCTATCCTATCACTGACAAATTGTGCAAGCCTGGGCTCTCTCAGTGTGGATCAAACAAGTGATAGGTGGGGGAAAAGACAACCAAGATAACCGACATTCCTGCAAGGGAGCATCTACCTTAACCTAGAGAAAGTTTCCTTGCCTTGAACTTGAGCTTAGTAGAAAAATGAACTCTTTCTCAGAAAAACGCATTGTGCTATGGACCTCATTGGCAAAGCGACAAAGGACTGTAGGACGGCTTGTCTTGTGACCGAAGTGTGTTGCATGGCATCATCGCAGATGCACCTCTTGGTATCGTCATCTCACTTATCACCACCTGTAAATAGCGCATCAGTATGCACATTCATCTCCTCTGAGGAAATTCTTTTAATGTGCAAAATGTGCCCTTCTCAAGATGGTTTTGTTTCTGTACATTTAATATTTAGTTGGTGCAGCACAGTGTGGAGTTGCATCACATCACGCTTCTCCTGATTTAATGTGTGCAGACATGCAACCAGTAGCATCACAAACTGTTATACTAGATAAACGGTTCGCAGCAAAAAGAAAAATGTCTGTTGGACAGTTTGTGTAAACGAAAAAGGATCTTCTGCTGGAAGGAAAATAAGTGGGTACTGTGTTGGAGTTTCATGGCTCCTTGGCCCATCAGCTATGACTGGTTCCTTATTTGAAGCTTGCATTGCTGTTATCATTGCTGTTGGATAAGTACACACATTTGTTCTCCACCATGAAATGGTAGTGGTGGTAAAGCATGCATTGATTTTTCTAAAACGTATATTGAACCAAGTGTCAGACATGCTTACGAGATTGTGTTTCATTCCTGCTGCTTTGCCAACACTAGACCCAGTGACCTTGGCATGAGGAAGAATGCTAGCGAGTATTTTTCAGATGCACAGTCTTTAACGAAGCTCCTTTGTGTTACGAATATCCATTGTGTTTCTCCGGTATCGAGCAGCCTTTCACCTTGCACCTTGGCATTGATGTCACCTTCTGGGCTCAACTCATTGTGACCACCTTTAGCGCCAGCTTCTGTGGGAACTGGTGCAGCATTCTTTGAGAGCCTAACAAGGTATTCTCTGCATAAATGCAGTTAGTTAGCCACGATGACAATGGTGAGAAAAGATCAACCTCATTAGTGGGCAGACTGTTGGGAAACAAAACGTATTGTTTGACCGGAGAGGTCTGCCCAGGCGTGAAGACTCATCAAAGAGGCAAATCCTAAATCGATCTCTATCTGTCTGACATGAGCTCGTCATTATTTTTCAGCATACACATGAACCTTTGGGCAGATACTCTGTGCTTGAACTTTTTGCTATGTGTAGCTTTCATTGTACCAAATGCGTGGAGCTGAAAGCAGGGTGCATGTGACGTATCCGATGTCACTGTGGCTACAGGAAATGAATGCACCTCTCATTGACATCGTGCTCAATATTCAATCTGGATCCTATCGAATTTGGTTCGGCCTGTCTCTTCCCATATTTCACATTCATTCTAGTCCTAAGTATTTACTGACCAAACTGCTGGAAATTTCACCTTGCAGCGCAGTTTTGGTGGTACTTGGTGCACGCCATGTCTATTTTTAGTCACTGCACCCAGCGCCGACCACGGAAACAATGCATACTGTTTGGCTGGGCAGTACATAAGCAGTGCTACAGATTAGCAGCAGCATAGCTAAGGCGCATGAGGACATTGACTGTCCCTTTTTTTTTCTGCTTGCGTGTGTGCTCTGTATAAGTGCTCCTTGGTAGTGTTCAGGAAAACACTGCTTGCCATGCTTCTCGTTTAGCTTAAGAAGAAAAGATGTTATGAGCGGTGCTGTGGTAAACAGCACTCCTTATCACCTCTGAATGCTGCAGACAAGCTTGATCATGCTAAAGGGAAACTTTGTCAAACTGTTTCCCAATAAGACATTAATGAACAAATCACCATTTGGAAATGTGACAAACCGCCATTGTGGATCATTGGGCATGTTGCGGCTAGTGCAAAACAAGTGCTTGCGCATGATTGCAGATTGCGCTTAATTTTATTTTGTGGCAAGAAACAAGCCCAAGTAACCGTGTACACCAGAGGAAGGATGGCACAGTGAGACTGGAGGAGCCAAGGTTTTGTTTTTCCCTCATTTCAATTGGTTGTCTGAGGCCAGTTCCATATGCAAAGCTGTCAAAGTTGCACTGTGCCCGGGGAATTGCTACTACTCGCTGAGCGAGAGCTTGTGGATTAAATTCCGGCCAGTTGCATGGATATTTTCATATGGCAAAATAAAAAATAGAGACCACCATGCAGGAAGGTTCCAGTGCAAGGAGGCCCGACATGGCTTAAACATGACGTGCCTCTCTTGATAATTTAGTATGCCTTTGCGACATAGGCTTGCACCTGTAGCTACTCATGTAGCCCCGTGGAGAATGTTTAAGGCTAATGGTGGTTTACTTTAGTGGCACTGCTCAGCATGTAACATACTGCTGTCTCCTGTAGAGGTTTGTGGCAGTTTACGGAGTCCAGTGTGCATGTCGAGGAGCAGGTTTCATTATTTTCATTGGGTGTGAGGCCAAGCATTTTTGTCGACAAAATGATAAGCAGCTGTATGTACTTAAAAAAAGCTGCATTATTTGTTCGATGAACAAATAATATTCATTGCTGTGTGTGAAGCGCAACAAGAAGTTATATGTCAACGACTAGTTGGTAAAGCGGAAGGGTTCGTTTTGAATAAAACAAATGCAACTGAGATAGCAGATGAACTAGGGTGCTCGGTGTTGCAATTTTTATGCCAAGATGTTAGTGTTGCATTTTTCAATGCGACAAATGACCTCCTATACTAATCTGGTCCTTTTCATTCTGAGCCACTTGTAATGGTTCCCTTCTTTATTTTTTGTTTTGACTGCTTCATGCAAAACTGTACAGAGATGACATTATTTAATGTACTAAGTGCTTGTTACATTCATGTATTTCTTTACACGACCCGTTGCTCATGACGCCCTTCGTTGTACTATGGCAGGCTGCCCCACTGCAAAACTTGCACAAGCAGTAAGGCTGCAAATTCTTTATTTTTTCATCCTTAAACAAATTTTGCTATGTCAAAAACCCCTGGTTGCATTGCTGATATTTTCTGCACATGTGTGCAGTGAAGACATTGCTGCAATGCTGCACCAATCTCCAGAAGTGGCGTACATTCATTGCAGGAGTTAGAGGAGCTGCGATTATATTGATTATGACAAAAAATGGAGTGGTAGGGACATTTAAATACAATTCTATGCTCTGTATTTGATTAGTGTGTGTATGCCGCCACTAGGAGCACAACTGGATGCTGGGTTCCAAGTATTGTAGCATCAGGAAGTGGAGAAAGAGAGGCCTGTGATATACATCAGCGCTTATACTTTTGGATCACTGTAGGAGTAATTCTAGTGGGCATGATTCCCGCAAGCAAAGCCATAAATTTAGACGCATACGCTAAGCCATTTCAAAAACTGGAGCAAGATTACTGGCGTTTCGCGGCTTAACAAATTTAATTCCAGCACAATGCTGTCCCTTACTTTCAGGACAGGCAGTTGCCAAATTTGACTAGACAGTGCCCCTTCTGCCACCATGTAATTGTGACCCAGTGTCCGATATCAGTGTTCATCTTTATGGGCCATTGGAAGGTTTACTGCAATAACAATGCTTGAAGGTGGCAAGGGTACCCCGATTAGTGCACTGAGAGAGCTGATGGCTACGGGTGGTCAGAGTGGAGTTGGTATACGGAAGGTGCGCATCAGACTTGTTTTTCCCTGACTTGGATAAAGATTTTAATAGGGATTGTGTGGGAATTTATGTGCTCACACATTGACAGTGATTCTCAGCATGAATTTCCAGCAGCTTGAATGAGCAGTTTTGTAGAAATAAAATGTGGGGAGCTGCTTTGTGAGCAGTCCACACGCACATGCCTCTTGTGTGAGCACTTGAAACACAAAATAAGCACCTGTGCTCTTTCGTAAAGCTCCTGACAGCAAGTTTTATCTAAGTCTTGCTTGGACTTTAAAATGACCCTCGGTCACCATTCCAGCTGGACTCTGTGTCATCATTCTTATTGCTGTTTGTGGCATCAGTATTTTTTTTTTTTGGCTGTTTAAATGCTCCTTCATTCCCATTTCCTGCCGTCATCATGCTGTTTAAAGCAGGCTAATCACTTCATCTTGTTCAGTGACTAAAGCGCACGAGGCCAATATTGTTTGCAGTTCGTGGCTGGTAGAAAAGTTTCATTATTATTTGAATAATCCTACGGTGGCAATTGCACAGCCATGACAGTGCTAATAGAAACCTTAAAAGCCATTTTAAGTGTTCAATAGCAATGCGATATGCACATTTTCTTGTCTGAGTGCCGTATTTGCATTTTATCAGAATAACATTGCAAAATACTTCAGGGTATGACGCATCATCACTGGGGAGGATGAGCCCTACCATGTTGCATGCACCGAGTGACATTATATACGCATGTTTCTATTAGTTGGAGGTTGATTCTCCCGACTAGATCTGCATTGTTTAAACACATTTATTGCCCTGTGTGGTTGACCCTTATCAAACGCGAATAATGATACCATGGCTTTGCGTCTGTGTGTCGTTGCTTGCTACAAGAGAGTGGGCATTTAAGAAGCGCCCCTATGTTATTTATTTGCATTTTAAGCGATATACTCAGCACATGATAGTGATGACCTGCCGCGTGATGTGTGGCCTGCAAGCCTTTTGCTGCGGGTTGTGTGTGTGCAGGTTGTGTGCTGGTGGATAGCAATGTCTATACCGAAGCAGCAAGCATTTTGTGATCGAGTCCTTTCTGTTTTGCCAGTGTGCTGAAGTCTTGTACATTTTTTACGTATACACATGCAAAGAAGAGAAGGCGTAACTTGGAGTCTGACTTTGACAAATAAATGAGAAAGCAGAAAAACTGATTTTAAGCCTCCGTCATTTCTGCAGTGTGCCACGACACACAGCTAAGTTTTCTGCTTGCCTGGACACTGCCATGCTAAATTATCTCACAGTTTACAGGCACGGAAATAATAACAGCTCGTTCTGGTTGTACCATTCTTCTCTTTCGTTACACAGCTGAAATAGGGTGGTTAGTTGCTTTTGTGCACAACTGAGTAAGAGAAACCAGGTCGTGTAAACACTATATGCCCTTCAAATTTGGGTTGGGTAAATAATACACGAGTGCAGTAGAACACCATTTCAAGCTCTCCTTTTTTTTTCTGGCTATGTCTGCACAAGCCGCAACAGTCAAGGGCAGCCCTACTCTAATAGCTATTCTGTGCAACTAAATATGCAATAAAATTGCACTCTAAAAACTTCCCAATCAACTGAGCTTGACAACCAGCCTCTTTTAAAGAGGGCCACATCAGCTCTCTGAGTAATGATCTGTATTAGATGCATAGCAGTAGTAGGAGAATACCATGTGGTAATCCATGTACATATAATAATGCCTTGCGCATCATAACAAAGAAGCAAATACGCACCTAAAACTTCCGTGTCTATACTCCTTTAAGATCTCAAAGGCTGGAGAAATGCCTGCCTCAATTTTACGAATTTCGCGACTAAACGAAATAATTCGTGACAGCTTTTCACTTCGTTAGATCGAGTTTTAACTATTTCCCAGTTTTTTTCGTGCCTTACGTGACCTATGCAGCCGCCTAGCAATCGATTCCGAAAGTACGCCTGGCGGGGTTGCTCATTCGTCGCTACGAGGATGGCAGACGTTGGCGGGTGCGATTTTTCATTTTCTGGGGTTGCTGTGGATTTCTTTTCTTGTGGCATGCTTTAGAACAGATTCGTTGTGGTGTAAAAAAGAGCACAGCATGTTCATGAAGTTTCAGCCATCTGCCAGCGAACGAGCATGAAATATAACTACTTTGTGGAGCGCAGCTGCTCTGGGTTGATTTCACTGACTGATTAATCACTTCAACAGTCGAATTCGCTCTGTGCGAGCACGTGTGTGTGTTCGTTTAACCTTACCTCTACATTGCAAGCGCCTTTCATGTGAGCATATAGTGCAATGTCGTACCTCTGCCCGATGTGAAATTTTCTGCCCCCCCATCTCAACACCGCGCGGTACTTCTCCGTTATGTATCGCTGCATCCGTAGACATCGCTAATTTTCCTTTTGGGGTGCGTAGCTCTGCCAGGAAATCATCACGGCATCAGTCAGTTCGGCATGTAAGATACGCTCGTCCCGATGACGCATATTGCACGCCATGTATAAACGTACAGTCGCAAACGGATGAAATGCGACAGCGCTAGCGCAGTTCGCTTTCAGTAAATCATGCGCTCAGCGTCTAGTAAAAGTGACTTGAAAGCGCCACAAAAATATGCGACACTGTACTATACAAACAATACAACTGCGATACGCAGAAATCAGCCTATTTCCTTACCAGCATAAACGCGAGTGGTAGCAAACGTCTGACGATTCATGAGACACTTGTTTCATGTTTTTTCTGCTGTCATAAAATTAAAAGACGGCAATCACAAGCAACTTACTAAAGCAAAATGTGATCAAACGGTGTGCTCTCAGAGGGTCGAGTTACCACGTGAGGCGGAACAAGTGCCTCCAGTGCATTTCATGCTTGACGGTTTATTCATACAAATAGAATGAAATAGTTTCTGAGCACGCCCTCAAATTTGTCAGTGCACCGGTAGCAGATGTTGCTTACATCGCGACACAAATGCCGAGGGAAAAAAATTCATAGGGACACCAATTATAGAAGCAGTTGTTGCCTATGCCGGAAATTACCTCACTTCCGGTAAAGTTACGTCACTTTCTGTTTGGTGACGTCACTTCCCTCCAGCTAATTACGAATTTTATGACTGACAACACTTTTTTTTTTGCCGAAAAGGAATGCATGGTGAGACAACAGCGTAAAAAGTATGGCAAGAGGGCGGCTCAACGGGCTCCACCATTGCCTAGGAGGTAGTAGCTCCACTCGCTACGGCAGACTAGAACGGCTGCGACGGGTAGTGTTCCTAACGGCGGGCAAGGCGCGCGCCATTGCCGCTCCATGCACTCTAAACATTAATACGCCTATATGGGAGCAAAAAGGAAGTAAGCTGTCCTCTAGCACACTCCCTTTCATAAAAGGATGTGCACTTGAGGACAGCTTACTCTCTTCTTACTCCTTTCTATTCAGAGTATACCGACCGAGCACACCCGAGCGCACTTAGTAGAGCCGCCACCAGCGGCGTGGCCGTCGCTTTGCATGCCGCCTGTACTGAACTTCTAGGTCATAGCGATCGTTCGGCTGATGAAACTGAGACAGCATGGCTGGTTTTGCAGAATTGAGGCGGACCGCTTACATCGCCGGATGTGGCCTTGCGAACACGGGAAACTTATCTGTACACTTGATCGATTCCGATCGCGCCGTCGCGATCAAGATCTGCTGGGGATGCGATTTCACTTTCACAAACGACGCAGATAGACATTGACAAACGGTGTTTTTTTTTTTTCAGATTTGATGCACAGCGGTTCACTGCCTTGCGCTTTTTTAATGCAGCAAGGCACCCGCGCATTTAATTAAAGAGCCCCAGGTGGTCTAGATTATCGTCCCTCTTAGCCACATGTCGCTTCGGGACGTTAAACTGCACATGCCAATAATGTAGTTAATGGTAGTCAACTCTTTGTCGATAGCCCGAAACGGGAGTCATTGTGTAACCCAACCAAAGTGTTCGACCTCCCGTTTGGGATGTATCCTTTCCAGCTGGCTTCTAGGACCATTACGATTCGCAGGCCTTGGATGCAGCATTGCATTCAATACTGGTGGTGTACATTGGCTACTTTGTGTAGAACGCAGTCTTCAACATCCATCGCAACGCACGGCGCAGCGATTCGAATTATGTTTTTCTTTATCTATGCATGTATTTGTTCGTGCAACTTCAAACGAAATTTCAAGTTCGTGCAGAATGAACTCGTCACTCTCGGGGGAGTTCTCTTTCAAAGAGGCCTAACCGTCTCTTGGCGCATATGCGCTTGTGGGTCCCGATTGCACGGCTTATTGGTGGAGGCTTTCAAAGTAGTCCTTTGGAAACACTTAGAAAGCAGGCAGACGTTTCAAGTTCCAGCGGGGCGTGTTAACTAACTGTAGGTATACAATTTCTCCGCATCCTCAGTGTCCGGTAGCGCCAACCCTGAATATTTCTCATGCAGCCGTCCACAGGACAGACGCCAAATTTTCCGCCTTTATGTCGTGATTTCACTGACTAAGGGCGTCGGTATGCAGCAATCAGAAGCTTTACTATAGAAAACTCTGGCAGGTGCTGGTCTTTTCTGTCTAGTAACGTTGGGTAGAAACGAAGGTGCGCCGTGCACAGGCGGGAAATCTCTTCGTAAACGTACTACGTACTATAGAGGCTAGTATACGTATGCTGCGGCTTCGCAGGCCGTGCGCATGCGCAGCCTGGGGTCACCGCGCCCCCACGAGTCGAAAGAAAGCCCCATGCAGCTGCTGCTCGCTGTCAAAAGGGCCCCTATTCGGTGACTCAAAACGCTTGCCTTGTAAATCATTCGCGCAATCGGTCTGCGTCAGTGTATGCGAACGCGAAGCTTCCCTCATCTGGTTTTCTCTTCTTTTTTTTTCAGCTGAGGCGACAATGAACAACTGCGTTCTGACGAATCTGTAACGTTGTCTGGCATAGCGCCGTGCTCAGACTTATCACCGACTTGAGGTCGTTGCTTCGTTAAGTAGGTTTTCTACTCTACATAAGGACAACCGTCAAAGCGAAACTATGCATAAACGGCACGAAGGTGTCGTGTCCTGGCTTCCGCAAGCCTCGGACGCGGAGCATAGGATGAGCGATCCTCTCTTTCAGCGCAGAGTGCGACAATTAAGAATGTGGAAATCAGAACTAAACTTCCACTTACGTTTTTGTCTCACGGCCCAATCATTTAACTTAGTCATTTTTGCTTTCTCCTACAACTGTACGACTTTATTAGCTCATAAGACGGCCATTATGTGGCACATACTGCTACATGAGCGGCTGGTTTGAAAAAAAAAGTTGTAAAAATCACGGTAAACTGTACGTCACTTTTGACCGCACAGGAACGTGCAGTCAAAAGTGACCGCACCGATAAAATCCCAAAATTCGTACGTAGAAAATAATATTTTCCGAAAAAACCGAATGTGGCATGCTGAAATAAACACCAAAAAAGTCCGCGAATTTTCGAAAAATAAAAACCGAAAAGTCCAACCCCTAGGTATAGTGTAGCGTAATATGCAGCAATGAGGGTAGGCAGCGTTTCTTTACATGTATTTTTTTCGTCATGGCATTGAAGTAGGCTGATCCCTTACAAAAATGGTCTATAGACTTCGTACAGACTCTACTGCGTTCCTAAGATATTTCTTTTTGTCTACTAAAAAAAGTCTACTAAATGTGTATGGCCATAAATCTATAGATTGTCTGTAGACTGTCTATAGGATTTGTATCGCCTATAGACTGTTCTCTAGGGTTTGTCTATAGACTTTATAGACAGAAGTCTATGGACGGTCTATAGACTGTCTAAAGAAAATTTTGTAAGGGTATGACGGCGTCCGTATCCTGAAAGTGCACAAAAAAAATCTGCCTGCATGTCAACTTCATGGCAGCGCAGATGATGATGGTGGGTAAATATATGTCCCAACTCGCGACCAAGCTGCCCTGCTGTGCGGGTCATCAATCTGGTGCGGCGAAAGATGAGAAAAAAGCGCAGGTGGAAGCCACAGCTGCCTCGCGTAGAAGGCAA